>VYZP01069361.1:0-50855 GCA_013400635.1 Hypocryptadius cinnamomeus | reverse complement strand
AGGGAAATTTCAGACCCTGTGTCCTGACACTCTGAGGAAACTTGTGTTTTGCTTGAACAGTGGGTCTTTCCTTGGGAGCTTCACTGTGAATGTCCTCAGTGAAGCTCTGTAACACAGATGTGGGCTGCTGAAGCATCTCAAAAGGGCTGGCTCAGAATTGGAGCAATGCCTTCATCTAATTTAGAGCTGCCTGGAGGCTGCGAAACAGCTCTCTCTGTGCCTTTTTCCTTCCCACGTATTTGTCTTGCACTCCAAGGCTCAGCTCCATAGAGGTATTTGAGCTCCTCATTTGTTGATATCAGTGGGAGCCCTGACAGGAAATAGATAGCAAACATCTGTACAAGATCCAGGCCTGAGATTTTGAACCGTCTCGTTTACCATGTGTTGATGATGACAGGATTGAAAAGGGACTACTGTGAAGAAATGCTTTGGTGGCCTGAAATTGTTGAGATTTTGCTCTGATCTGCAGGTTCAAAGATAGTAGAGATGATCCTGCTATACAGGGTGATTTACAATGGCCATCCCAGTACTCTCTGCTGAGGTGTGCTGGCTGGCTGGACTGCCATGGAGAAAGTGACTTTCCAAGTCCTGTGGTTGCACATTGAGCTCCCTTGGGACTGGGGTTCTAAATCCTTCACCCTTGCCTACAAGAATTTGCCGAGGGTCTTCATTTTTACCAGCAGGTGGTCATCTTCCTGATGGCGAGCCACTGATTTTGGGTAAAGCGTTTGTTATTGTGTGCATTCTCACATAATTTCTTTCTTTTTCACTTGTTGTCCATCTCCTCTATTCTTCTCCCTTGGTTCAGTCTCCTTTTTTTCCTTCGTTCCTTCCTCACTGAGGAAAAGAAAGCAATGGACCTTTTCCCTCACTTGCTTATGAATTCATTCTCATATCACCCAGTTAAACATCTCATTAAACAAGGCACTCTCAGGAAGGGGTTATTGACAGTAACCTCTCCATGTTAGACTTCTGATTCATGTTTGAAATTAGTTCCAGAACAACAGAGAGAAGCTTCTGGCCTTGAACTATGATGTCCTTTGTGCCGAAAGCAAGTTTTTTATTTGCATAGTCTTTTTAACCTTGTGTTAACTCATGGCCCAATTCCCCAGTCCTCCACGGCTGATGCAATCACTTATTCTTAAACAGCGCTAGGAAGATGATGGAGTAATGTCCCATGAGGCTGTGCTTCCTTACACTGGTGAAAAGGCCAGGGACTAAGCCTGTTTTTGTTTGTTTGGAACCCACCTATAGCCCCATCTGTGCCCGTGAGCCCCACTTCTGTAACAGGCTTCGCCTTGAGCTCGTGTGTTCCCTTGCAAACACAATGACCTCCTTGTCTCTACAAACTCTAGCTCAATAACTGCAACAAGCAGCAGAAAAAGGACCTTCAGCTGCTGCTGGTGTGTCTTGCTCACACCCTGAGGGCTTCAGCTGGGAGGAGGAGCCTCAGGCAGTCTTCAAGTAGGTGGATATTTGCAGGGTTACCTTGACAAGCACAAATAGGGCCCCTGACTAATGAAAGCTGTGTGTGCTTTGCTGCCTTTTTCTATTTTAGACAATCCTCGCTGGTTCAAGGAGCTTGAGGTTTTGGTGTTTCCAGCAAGGGATGAGGTGGCAAGGCATAGCCACACAGTTCCCTTCAGCTTGACTGCAAGGATTTACCACTCTTAAGGAGCTGCCCTTTTGAGTTTTCTCCATGGTTCAGTCTTGTGGGTAACAACCACAACCTGAACCTGATCCTTACTCTTCCTCCAGAGAGTGATGTCACTATCTGTTAAGACTGATTACATTTATATATGACCACTGGAGTAAAATCCCAACAGCTTTTGGGCTGAAGGGGGTGAAATAGTCACAAACAAAATCTGCAGCCAAATGAGAAAAGCTGCTGTTTAAATTTCAGGTGGTCTCTCTGCTAGATATGGCAACAGTTGCTTATCTGGGGTGGATCAAGGTGGGTTTTGCAAACCCACAGAGCCACCTGCAGCCCTAGCTCAGGATCCAGGTTTGTCTGTGCTTAGGAGAATATGTCCCAGTGTTCAAGTGAAATGCAGAACCATGTGGCCTCTCTGGCCAGCACTGCCTCAAGTTTCATCTGGAGAAGTCTGAACCTGGAACACCTCTGTCAGCCACTCAAATCTGGGGTTAATCTGAAATATTTTCCTGTTATTTGTATGAAAGCTGGTTGAAATGCTAATTGAGATCACCATTCTACTAAAACCAATGTAGCAGGTGCTGTACAAACAGGGTAATAAATGCTCTGTCTTGAAGAACTTATGATCTGAAAGTGCAGGGAAGAGACTGTGTGGGAAAGGGGAAAAAAAAGGAAAATATCTTGGAAGCTGCTAATGGAAAGAGCTGCAGAGTTAAGTGTTGCCATACAAATTTATTTCAGCGAGATGGAAACTCTGCTCTGTCTGGTTATGTGTGATCTATCCAGACAAGGGAGGTTTCTTCCACACATCTCCTGTAGCCCAGGCTTTGACAATATCACTTCATTCTTTCATCAGGTACTGGAGGAATGCAACTCATGCTACATGTGCAGAAAAAGGGGGGAAGGAGAAATTACCTTCTGCTGTGGAATGCCGTCTGGCATGCTGACTCCTGAGCACACACACACACACACACACACATTCATTTATGGACACACAAAGAGACCCAGAAGGAGGTGAGAAGGGAAAGTTTTCCAGCCTTACACTAAGCCTCACAAAGGGAGCGACTGAATTCTCTGAGCGAGCGGCAAAGATTTGGAGGAGAATCCAACTGCAGCTTGTGTTTCATATTTGCGTTGGATGCTCAGGTTTCCAAATTAAATCTGCAAGTTAGACGGGAGTCCATGTTGTCTGCTGATCATCTGTTTAGGGGGAGAAGGAGAACAGAAATGACAGAAGAAAAATACTTGCAAACAACAACAGTAATTAAAATCAAGCGTTTGAGCACTGCCACCCCTCCCCCCAGCCAGATTTGTCTAGGGAGAAGATAAATAACTTCAACTGCAGGCTCCATGCTTGCTCAAGATCTGAAATATTTAAACCAGGTCCCAAAAGCCCATACACATTTTTAATCAAAACCTGCTCTTTTTGGTTCCTTTTTCTGCATAAATACCCTGACTTGATAGAACACCAAAACCTCATTAAGTTATGGTCCGTACAATACTAAAGTTGAAAATGATCAATGCCATTTAAACTGCTGTAACTGTACACATACTGTGTTAGACATTTCTCAGGTTCAAGGTTACACATGGCATCATAAGTTCACCTCCTCCCCCACTTCCAGTGCTAAACAGGGCTGGAATCTTGCCAGAACAAAAGAATCTGCAGTCAGTTCCTTCAAGATTGAAAAATAAAGTTGGGGGTTTTTTTCCCCCTGCAGGGGGGAAAAAAAATCCACAAAAAAACCAAACTCAACAAAAAACACACACAAAAAACTCTGAAGAAAAGCAGACAGCTGCTAACTAGTTGTCTAGCTGTCTATTTGTGGACATTTTCTTTCATCTTGTCATACCTTTTGTGCTGTTTGAAATGTCTGGAGCTTAGACTTGAAGAACACTCAGTGGATTCCAGACTTGTATTAAAAGAAAGGAAAAGAAAGGCAGAAGAGTTCTGACAACAGATGTGTGTGTTTGTGTGTTGGGGCCACATCATTCCAAGCATCAGCTAGAGCACTGATTTTATTTTCGTCTGACTGAAGGAAATTTTTCAGACAAGGAAATATACAGTAACAATGCAATTTGTAGAAAAACACATACATCTAGAATGCAAGTGAGAGGGATATGTTGTGAGACCTCTGCAGAACAAGCAGAGACCATTTGGCCAATCATATCTGCTGCTTTTACTGTTTTGCTGATCTGTTTCCATAGGATGAGTGAAATCATCTATTTCTAGACAGTTTCCCTCTGCTTTGCCATTTTAACTGCTGGAAAGAAGCAAGGCAGAAGTCTAATTAATGTCAGTGATCTGCAGTGAGCCTCAGATCAGACTGTGGTGTATTTAAATCTGCTGATTTTTGTTGCCTTCTGCTATGCAGACAGTGAGTGAAGAAGGGGACTGGCTTCTACTCTGCCTTCCAGATAGTTCTCTGGAGCTTCTAATTTCCCCAAACTCACCCCTTCCTCCAGCATAATGAAGAAAGCAAAACCAGCTGACAAGTGAGCAGAAGCAAAAAAGGAAGAGGAGAAACAACTGAATGCTTCCCCTGTGGTGAGGAATCATTCTCATCCCATCCCTTTCCAACTGCCCTTCTTGGCACCCAGATGGTGAAGAGCTGTCTTCACACCTCCCCTCTTCTCAGGAGGAGCAGTGTTTTGTGGCTGTCAGCAAGTCCAGGGCAGATGTCTCCCAGAAGGGGAGCTTACTTGAAGGGACCAGAGAATTCCTAAGCCATTTGCATCAGTGTCTGTGACATCAGCATTAGGCAGGGAATGGCATCCCCTTCCCTCTCCATGCCAAGAGGAAGCTGAAGCAGAAAATTCCAGGTGCTTTAAGGCTGCCTGCACGTCCTGTGACCCATCTGACCATATTTCTTAACCAGGGGGTGGGGGCTGGGTGGAGAGGCAGCATCATCACCATTAACTGTGACCTTGCTGCTTCTCTGGTGATGATGGTGGTGTTTGGAGCCAGGATCCCCCTGGTGGTTCATCACTCCTTGGAGAAGGATTGTCCAAGAGGAGATTTGCATGGGCTGCTCCACAGAAGCCTTTTGTGCTTCTTCTTGCATTCACCAAAACACCAAAGCTGTGAGGACACGAAAATGAGTTATGCTGGTGTCCAGCACTCAGGAATCTTGTCTGCTTGGATCTCAGGTAATTCTTCTTGGTGATACAACACAAATGGCTTCTGCTGAAGCGAGGGTGTGGTGTCTTCATTTAAACTAGTTTCTGCCACAGACTTCTCTTTCTTCAGGCAGAAGAAAGTGCTCAAAACTCACCAACTTCCTGAAGCAATCCCATGATTTCTCTGGTGCTCTTCCACTTTAGCTCTGGAGCCACTGTGTCTGGCATGGCCATGGAGTTATGGGCAGAGACCCTCTTGTCTGTGCTGTGCCCCAATCACCTGTTCCAGACGATGTCCATGAGCTTCTGAGACTAAAGTGACACGAGAGAACTCACAGCTTGAAACTTTAGGTGAGAGAGAGGAGTTTTATACAAGCGGATGAGTTTTCCTTCTGACAGCAGATGTCTTTTTAGGAACTCCTTGATTAGACCCTGGATGATCAAGAGGTTGAAGGGAAATGGGATATTTACATATAAAAAGGAACTCTACTTTTGGGATCAATTAGACTATTCAGGGTTCACACTCTACCCCTTTTTTTCCCAGACTTTATACAGCCCTTGCTAGGATTAAGCCTCCATCGAGTAGATTATCTTTACATAGAGGCTGGATCTAGTGTTACACACTCTTTATTATCTCTTCTTTGAGACTGTGCAGGCTATCCCCTTGAAGTTCTTAACCCTTAAAGCACTTTATCTAGTATTTATTGTTTCTTCTCCACAGGCATCTGAGATGGCAGCACTGGTATACAGACCCCACCTGTCCTCATTCTCCATAAGAGCATCACCTCTCCTCCCCCCAGCTTTTTCTGTACACGAGGGGCTTACACCAGAACCAGGCCCTGTTTCCTAATCCTTTTCATCCCAAAGAAGTGTGCACCTTTCTGGCTTGACTCGGGTGGGCTGCAGAGTTCCTGTCAAATGTAAACGTGTCCCAGCTGCTGGGATTTTGATGCATTTGTTTTGAGGGGTGTAAGAAAGGCTGTCAGTGGCTCGGGTGATGAAAAGGTCAGGACTGACCATCTGAGGAAAGTGGAGATAAGGGGAACGTGGGGTAGAGGGTTACAAAGCAGTGACTGGCTTAAAGTTTTCTGCAGCAATGGTGCATCTACTGAGCGTTACAGGGTTTTTGAAAGAGTGTGTGGAAGTTCCTGGGTGCAATCTTATGTTTTCCCCTAAAATGACAAGTTCTGGAGAAAGCAAGAGCCCACATGGAATCCTGGGCCTGGTTTCTCTGTGCATGGGCTCCAAGAGGCAGCTGGCACAGTATGCTGCACCACTGACTCATCCCTTATTAGCCAGAGTGGCTGATTCCAGTAGTGCCATTCCTCCTGTGCTGCCTTCCCTATCCTGATAAAACCACTACTGACCCACTTGTGAGAAGAAGATGGGATTTACTGAGCAGCAGTATCTAGACTTTGGTGACATTTCCTTCTCACTGTTCCCATAATGGAGCAGAGAAATATTTCTCCTTGCCAGGCCCTGCTCAGCAAAATGTCAAACTTTTCTGAGTTGTTTTATTCATAATTTTTTAATAGCTTCTGGCTGTGGACATTGGCATCTGCTCCAGTGCTATCATATTGACTTCCATCTATTTCAGCAGAAGAAGGTGATCAAAAATAACATCTTGCAGTGATCTCCAAACTGTCTTGCACCCTCAGCTAGTAAATGTCCCAGGCAGCATTTCCCTGGTCTCATCACCAGATGACATCCCTAGCTGGTGTTAGCTAATGGATGCTCACTATTCCAGTCTATTTGTGCCACTCTTGCCATGTCTTTGCTCTCTAACTGGGCATGACAGAGCTGAAATAAATGGAGCTGCATTGATTTTAATGGTTCACCCTTGTCTGAGAAGGATGGGGTGGCCTCCTTAGCTATCAGCTCCTTGGATGTCTGCTGGCCAGCAAATGACACATATACTCTCTTTCTCCCTGCACTAGATATGCTTCTCCTGCAGCTACCCCAGACTGAACAGGAATAATCACAGCTCCTCCTGCACTGACAATGGCCACTTATGTGAAAAATGCAGAACTGAACAGGCTACGGCTAAATGTGCTGGAAATATGAAGAGGAGAATGATCTTTGGCTGTGCATCAAAGAGCATTAAGGCATTCTGAAGCAGATTCCTCTTGCTCTCTGGGTTTAATTCAGAAGGGATTTTCTAGCCACAGAATCAAGCTCTTCACTGCATGATTTCTTTCCTGCAGGAGCTGTGAAATTGTGGGTTCTGTGCAGGACACAAAAAAGCCATAAAGGGGTCCAGGGGTGTGTAGGAGTTTCTGTGGAGATGACAGCAGACCTTCCTGCTGTTCTGAATGTGCAATGCTGTTGGACCTGAGAGGCATCATTCCTAGTGAATTCCAACAGGGGAGACTTGATCTCCATTTCTAGATATTCACATCGCCTGTTCTTAGTCAGCTCATACTTTTCTAAATATTTTTCCTCTTGATCTCTTAAAATAGTTTCCCAGGCTGTCTCTACTGCTGATGTTAACATGCTCCAGTCTGTGTTCCTTTTTTATTATGTCTCTTTGTCTCCTTTTTTTTTTTTTTAAACAAAAACCACATAACTGCCTTATATAATTCACTTTTGAGTTCATAAGCCATTTCTCCTAAACACAGCCTTGATGTGGAAACATGCAAGGATGCTTCTCTAGCTTTCAATGTTTTTAGTTTGTTCGCTTGGNCCCGTGGGTTTGGTTTTTTTTTTGGTGGTTCTTTAAAAAAAATTTTAAAGAATTTTTATTATTATTATGTTTTTATTTCATTGTTTTTAAATTCTGGATGTATTATGCCACCTAAACCTGTGGCTTTAATCCACTGCTAACAATTCAGTACTCCTCCTGCATGCTTCCTAATACCTTGCCTCACTTTTCCAAAATTACAATTTCAGCTGCAATGCAGGATGGCATCCTTGGTATAAGCTAGAGAAACCATACTTAGTCTCAAAATAATCAACATTTACGAACAATTACACAATCAATTACGCATTGTTTTGTTGTAAAACACTCATTCTGTAGCAATGATCAAAGTATTTACTGTGGTTATTCCCTTCTTATTCATGCTTATTTGCTGTTCATATTTTATTTGCCTGCTAAGACCTGCAATTGCTGGTTTTGATGTTACAAGTTGTTGGATATTTCTTGCTTTCAAGTCTCAGTGTTTGCCCCACATCACTGAGTGCTTATTATATCTAACGCTTCCTTTTCTAGATCTGTTTACACCTATAAATATGCCTAGTTTATCATTTGATATTGTCCCCCATTCCTTTGCCAAAGCTTGTCTGGCTTTTATCTCGTGTTTTAAACTAGTAAATATGAGTATTCATGAAAGATGAGGAACATAACAAACTTGTCTCTAGTTATGCAATCAAGTATAAGTGTGGCTGCCTTTAAACAGAATGTGTCAATTCTGTGATCTCTGTGATTTCCTTTAATAGGCCTGTTGTAAGTTGTCTCCTGTTACAGTGCAATACACATTAGGTGTATTCTTAGTAATAAGACCACTGTTCATGAATATACACGAGTAGTTATTTAGCACAGGTGGGAAATGACAGCTCTGGCTGGATCCTAGGCAGGATTAAATTGATAGACTTCCCCTGGAAAAGCTGGTTTAGCTGCAGTGGGAAGCATTGTCCCAAATGTAGCAATAACACAATGGTTGGTGTCACCCCCTGGCACTGACCTGGCTATACATGGCTATAAAGTAGTGTGTGCATTTGAGGCAATGCTTTTCTTGCCTTCTAATTTGTCCCCTAGCTGTATTACAGGGTTCCTTGGTGGTTTTTTGGATCCTGACACTCCCCTGTGGTTCAGTTTCATTGGGTGATCCCTCTCTGCATGTCTCCAAATGGAGGCCTCTGTTTAATTGACATCCTTGGTGCCAGTGCTGTCACACATTGGAAGTGGCAGTGCTGGTTATACCCCGCTGTGTGACACTTTTGGGGGCTGGTGGCAGTGCCCAGCTTGCTGGCAGCCTCATGAGCACTGAGCCACACCTTCCTGCAGGTGCTTCTATCACTTCATCCCACACAAATTCATGCCCACTGGATGCTGCCTTCAGAGCTGGGTGGAAAAACGTGACATTGCTGCTGTTTTCACCTGTTTGACTTCTCTTTTTGAGCATGCAAGTAAACACATAGAGGATGGGATTAGAGACAATGTTGATTACTAACACACATGAGGCCTAAATTGAGTTCATGGAAAAGAATGAATGGGATTCTGCTGGCTTTCACAGGGGCTTAGGTCAGGCTGGAAGGGTACCTGGAACACCAACACTACAAAACATCTTTGAAGTGTTTGCTAAAGCACTGAAATATTGTCATCTTGTACAAAGTTTAATTTTAATTTTTTTTTTTTTCATTTTGCCTTGTAATCATCTCTTCTGGGCTAGTAAATGGGAAAATAGCAGCATGCAGTCACAGCAGGTATTCTCTGAAACAAACACACACACATATCAGAGTGTATTTGTGGCTGTTTGTGTTTTGTTGACAGAGCCTGCTCACTCTATGCCTCATGTTAGTCATATTCTGTCATGTGTCTGAGCTGAAATTCCTCTCTCAATGAGTTAGACTGAGACAGCATCACCTGGAAATTCCAGGTCACTCCAGTGGTACCAAGCCAGAAGGTGAAAGATATATCCCTGTTCCATATATGCATTGCAGTATTGAAACATGCCAAGGAGAAAATGGGTGACCAGGTGTGGAGTGAGCAGAGGGGGTATGCAGCAGGTTGGACCTGCATGAAACAAGGACAAAAGTATTCTTCATCAAGAGGGTGGTTTATGGTCCCTTTGTTTTGCTCCTGCCTGAGGATGAAGGTTATAAAACTCATCTGAAGCAGCTCCCTCTGACCATGAAGATCAGATGAAGTGATTTCTCTCTCTTCTCTCCTGCCAGGAGGAGCCAGAATGACCCTTAGGTGACCCTTAGGTCTTTCCTCCTCGCTCTCTTCCATTTTGCAAGTTTTAATATTAAAGTCTGGAAAAATGCTCTTACAATAAATAACAGTGAGGGATGACAATATTTAAATTATTTCAGGACACACATTCTATCCCTCTGTCATCAATATCACTCTTTGAAAGCCTGTTTTCATCTGCTCTGTTTTCATCTGTGATGAATTTAAAAAGGGGATCGGCTAAGTGCATATCTGGACAGAAGAAATCCCACCCTAAAATTCACTGGATTAGTGTCAGATCCAGAGCACACTGGAAAAAGTGGGAGATCTCCTGGTGAGTTTGGTGGGCCTTCAGCTCAAGGTCTAGATGTCCAATTCTCCAAATAATGCCTGTGATTATTTGTGTACCTCTCTTCACTGATCATAATCTCTGCCCCTTGCTGTTGAGTCAGGAGGAGCCATGAAGCAATTTGAAGGACTTACCTGGCAAGAGAGTAGCCTTGCTGTAAAAGCCGTATGTCTTGCTGTCTGCAGTGTTCAAATCAGTCTCGAGTGACCACATGGAGTAAACATACAAAAAGTCTCATCAGACTTCAATTTTCTGTCCAGTGTTTACTACAGACCTTTAAACATTTTTTTCCCATAAGCCTCTCATTTGGCTGCAATGTGAAGGGAACAGAACTGGAGGCCTTTCTCCCTCTCATCTGCAATTATTTGTAATATCTTGCATCTTAATTTGTAGCAATGGAAAGCAGACAAAGATCCAAGCCTCCTTCATCTGATGAGAGCTTTGACCTGTTTTTCTTGGGTGTAAACAGCTGTAGCGTGCTCAAAGCAAAGGGTAGTCAGACCCCATTGCGAATTATTCCTAAATTCACCATTGGATGCTCTTTTGGAAAAATCCATTTTACACTGCTTGCCTCTAGTTTTGAATGCTTACATCGCACTGTGTATAATTTGAAAACTATTTTCAGTGGTCATGATTTTTTCCCTGGAGTGTCTTCCCAGGTAATCAAATGTTAGTGGTTTTTGTATTTCAGAGATGCTAGCCTTTATTTTATTAAGTGCTTTGCATTCCTAACATGATGCTCATCTTCACTGACTCGGTGCTTAGAATCATAGAATACAATGATAAAGCAATTTGAGCTAGAATTCAGTAATTTAAGATCATTGAGTCCAACCATTAACCCAGCACTGCCAAGCCCACCACTAAACCTTGTCTCTTAGTGCCACTTCTACGTGTCTTTTAAATGCCTCTAGGGACAGTGATTCAAATACTTCCCCGGGCAGTGTGTTCCAGTGCTTGACAACCCTTTCAGTGAATAAATTTTTCCTGGTATTCAAACCAAACCTCCTCTGGTACAACTTGAGGCTGTTTCTTCTCCTCCTGTGCCTTATTACTTGTAAGCAGAGCCTGACACCCCCTCACCCCGGCGGCTGTCCCCTCCTGGCAGGAGCTGTGCAGAGCCACAAGGTCCCCCCTGAGCCTCCTTTTCTCCAGGCTGAGCCCCTTCCCAGCTCCCTCAGCCTCTCCTGGGGCTCCAGCCCCTTCCCAGCCATGTTCCCTTCTCTGGCCACGCTCCAGCCCCTCCATTCCCTGTGTGAGGGCCCAGAGGTGACACAGCACTCGAGGTGTGGCCTCAGCAGGGCCAGCACAGGGACGGGCACTGCCCCGCTCCTGCTGCCACCCCACGGCTGGCACAGCCCAGGGGCCATCGGCTCTTGGCCGCCTGGGCACCCCTGGGCTCTGTCCAGCTGCTGTCACAGCACCCCAGGGCCTTTTCCAGCCCCTTTCCCCATCCTGGAGCTGCAGGGGGTTGTTGTGACCCGAGGGCAGGACCCAGCACTTCCCCTGGTTGTCTCTCACCCCACTGGCCTCATCCCACGGATCCAGCCTGTCCAGACCCCTCTGCAGAGCCCCCCTGCCCTCCAGCAGATCCACATCCCACCCAGCTGGTGCTGTCAGGAACTGGCTGAGGGGGCCCTGGATCCCCTCATGCAGAGCTTTGGTGAGGATGTCAAACAGGCCTGGGCCCAGCACTGATCCCATGGCAGCCCCACTGGTGCCAGCCCAGCCGGGTGTCCCTCTGTGTCCCACCGCTGCCGGCCCTGCCCTCAGCCCGTTCCTCCCCCAGAGCACAGGGCCCTGTCCATGAGCAGCCCGTTTCTCCAGGAGATGCTGTGGGAGAAGGTGCCAAAGGCTCTGTGAAGTGCAGGCAGACACATCCACAGCCTTTCCCTCAGCCCTGAGCAGGTCACCTTGGCACAGGAGGAGGTCAGGAGTGTCAGGCAGGACATGCCTCTCCTAAACCCAGGCTGGCCGGGCCTGATGCCCTGCTTGTCCTGTTCCTGCTGCTGATGGCACTCAAGGTGACCTGCTCCATGGCCTCCCTGGCACTCAGGGCACGTGACAGGCCTGTAATTCTTGGAGGAAAGGATGGAGAGTCTCCTTAGCTCTCCTTTTGTTGATGATGAATTTATAAAAATAATTACATTGTCAGCAGCCAGATTAAGTTCCAGCTGGGCTTTGGACCTTCTAATTTTCTTTCTGCATAACCTCACCCTTGTTGTCCTCCTCAATCTGGCTCATCCTTCATCCAAAGGTTGTAAACTCTCCTTTTCTTCCTGGATTCCAGACACAGCTCTCTGTTCAGCCAGGCCAGTCTTCCCCACTGCCTCATCTTATGGCACATGGGATCAATCTGCTCCTGCACCTTGAAGAATATCCAGCGTTCCTGGATTCCCTTGTCCTCCAGGAAGTGCTCTCAGGGGACTTCGTCAGCCAGTCCCCTAACCATGCCAAAGTCTGCCTTTTGGAAGTCAGAGATGGCAGTTATGCTGCAGCCCTCCTTACTTCTCTGGAAATAAAAAATCACCTTTCCATGATCACCAAGGCAAAGATGGCCTCTGGCTGTCCCATCACCTACCAGCTCTTCTCTCTTCCTGAACAACAGGTCCATTTTCCCTCATTGCCTCGTTCACCAAGCTCCAACAGGAACTTCTCTGCCACACACTTCAGGAACCTCCTAGACTGTTTCCTCTGTGATCTGTTGTATTTCCAGCAATCACATAGTCAATTGATGTCCTCCACAAGAACAAGGGACTGAGACTTCTCCCAGCTGCCTCTTCCTTCTGGTTGTGTGTTCTACAAGAAGTCTCTCACCACGATATGTTGCTGGCCCTCCCCCTGGTTTCTGTGCAAAAAGGTTGATGAACCTTTTTGTCAGCATCATCAAACTATGTACAATCAAAACACTCCCTGATATACAGCCTTGCATCCCATGGAGAGACCAGTGTCTGAGAACCGGGAAGTGTGTGGTTGAAACAGTAACTGCTGTAATTTTTCTCCTTACCTTGAGCCACATATGTTCCTGTCTCTCCTGCTTGGAGCATTGCACTGACTGTGGTAAGGGGAAGGTTTTATAAAATCATTGCAATTTAAGGAGCAATTACTGCATGCTGTTCGAAATTTTTCACCTGAGTCTCTTTGGTCTGAATCCAACACCCAGTGAATCTAGCAGAGTCTTTGCCTGGTCTGTAAAGATATTTGATCAAGTTAACCACAAAATCAGTGTTTCAGGGAGGAACAGTAACATTTCCCAGTATATCCAGAGTGGAGTATGACTCTGTGTGTTTATATTAATCCCAAGGTGTTTAAGATTTCGTGTGTTGTACCTCTTCCTATAGGGACACAAAAAAAATCAGGTGGCATTAATGGTGAAAATGCAGAAAAATGCTTCAGAGCCTCAACCAGAATGACTGAAGTCACCTGCTGTTCCCCTGAGGGAACAGAACTGGGAGTGGAGTGTGTTGGAGGACAAACTTATTTCCTGTGGCCCCTCTTTGAAGGAAGTCCATAATTTCAGGGTCATCAGAACTCACTTTTAAAAACTTCTTAGAATACCTGTAAATCTAAAAGCACCAGATTCTCCCTCCTTGCTTAAACAGCTGACAATCATGGACCTTCCCCTCCTCCCTCAGCAGTTTCTGTCATGACACTAAGGAAGGAATAACAGCAGCAAAAAGGGATGATGGCAAATTGTTTCTTATCAGAGGAAGTCTACTTCATAACTGACTCACTGGAATAATTATCTGTCAAATTGTCTCTGTGTGTAGGAAGAGTGTGC
This sequence comes from Hypocryptadius cinnamomeus, assembly GCA_013400635.1. Lineage (NCBI taxonomy): Eukaryota > Metazoa > Chordata > Aves > Passeriformes > Zosteropidae > Hypocryptadius > Hypocryptadius cinnamomeus. The sequence goes on along the minus strand of VYZP01069361.1, from coordinate 37,066 downwards.
ATTTCCTTTCCTCAGCCTGAATTCATTATGGTTCTTACCAAACTGGACATTCCTTCAAAAGGATTTCTTTGCTATTTAGTGGGTTCTTGGTGTTTAGGAAGGGAACTCATTCTTGGAGGGAGCGTTAAAATCCCAGCACCCTGGGATTTTTATTTTGGCAAGCAAGGCTTACCATAACTTGCAAGAACATTGTGACCATGCTGGATTAGGCACTGGTTATTTTCCTCATTATTTTGATGGAGTCCAACTGCAAATAAATAAATGAAGGGCAAAATCTCCAAAATGCAGCTAGGCAGTTTGATCAAACTGTGACACAAGAGAGAACATGTTCCTTCTAATCTAGGTGAGCTGTCCATATACCCAGTAAATAATGAGGTGTGTGTCTACCAGTTTTCTAAAGCCATTTTGGGAACTGGATGAATAAACAGGAAGAAAAAAATGAAGCTGAGATCTTTTTTTCCCTATCCCATTCTTGAAGAGAGTATTTGCAAAGTTTTCCTTAAAATGTGAAGGTTTAAACAATACTCACTCTACTCTTTGTTGTTAATGTAGCCAGGAGCACTGATTATAGCCATCAAGTCATTAATATTGCAGAAAACCCACAAATGATGTGTAGAGAACCTTTACAAGAGGTGTCCATGTTCATTAAAAATATTACCTTTCTTTCTCTCTAGTATTTTGGCTTGAAGATTTGTCTCCATCCTACATCAAACAACAGGGTAGAAAACAGGACCCTAACATTATCCAGCTCACTTCCACCTTTTTATCTGATTCTTTTTTAAAGAGCTCTTGGATGGGTGATCTGTTGTTTGTCATTCATCACTTGTAGCTTGCTTTTTTATTTTCTTCTAAGATAAGTCATCAAAGAGGAGTGGGGGTTAACATGCAATTTGGAATAGCATCACAGATTGCAAGGCCAATGTTGCCTGACTTCCCACATGATTCAAGCAAGTGCTCCAAGCCTGTATTTCTCATTGCCCTGTGGTAGTAAATTACAGTAGCTGGTGATAGCAATCAGAGGTGAGGAGAATAGTCTTTCTTTCTATTGCTTTGCAGGGTAGAATCCAGAAACATTTCTCTTTGCCAAAGAAGAGCTCTCCACCAGGCACTGTGTGTGTGTTCAAGTAAATAGAAGGAGATTTACCTTCTGAAGATCATGTGAAATCATTCAAACTTGACATCATCCCAAGACACTGCATGAAAGGAGGTTACACTAACTGTGCCTTAAGCCAGGGCAGGAATGTGACTGACCAATCAGCTCTAGCATGACAGGAACCCCAGGGCCATCGAAATTGCTATGAGTAGCCAAACACTTTCTTCTTTATTTATCAGCCATGAAGTTGTGCAAAGCCTGTTGAACAGGCTTTCTCATAGCAGACCTGGCTAGGAAGGACTTGTGCCAGGGGGTGAGTGGTAGCCGATGAAACCACCTTCAAGAGAAAACAGAGTTTTAAGTTGAAATAAATCATATATTAAAGGTGTCTGAAGACAATCCTCAGGTGCTAATCTGATCTCTACAGTGTAGAACTGATGTGACTGGGTGTTGTCTGCTCACATGGTGAAGAAATCACGTAAGAAATGTTCCCTCATTTCCTCCAAGGATTAATTCTTCTAGGTGCAAACATGGAGGGCTTTACACCTAAACCAAATGTGAACCTGGAGGTCTATCTTTACAAATCAGTCACTTTACTCAGGAATTTCCTTAAAGGTGCAGTGGGACTGGGAGGCACAAGCTGAACCTTATGCTGGCAGCACTCAAAGGGTGTGTTGTAGCCACTAGCATTGCATCAAAGGAAGGGAAACTGTTTAGGACAGAGAGGTAAGAAAGAAAACCTTCATGCAGGAGAAACTCTGGGGAGGTCATTAGCAAGACAGGATGTAACTGTCTGAGCTGGTGTCAGAGCAGGACACAGGTCTTGTTGTTGGAACATATGTGGAAAATGCAATGGAATACAAAGGTGCACATATATATCATCTATATCTATATATCTATATCTATCCATTATCTACATCTATCTGTATTTTTATCTATATCATCTATCTGTATCTATATCTATCTATATCATCTGTGTCTATATCTTCTCTATATCTGTATCTCTAGCCCCATGCTTCTGTGTGTACTTACCACCTCAGCATGAACAATCTACAAAGAAACAGAAGGGGGGCTGGGATGAAGGGAAAAACATCAAAAATAGGTCTAATTATTTTCTAATTCTATTTCTCTTTGCTAGCTGCAGTTCTCAGAAGGAGTGTTTGTGAGCCAGCTTGTAAACATGCCAATTTAAAGTGTATGCAAACACAGCATGCCCTTTGCATGTCCTCAGAACAGCTGAGTGCACAGGTGAAAGCCTGTGTTTCGCAGATGTATCTCACTGCTTTCTGCTCTTCTCTGTTTCAAATTCTGTCCCACTGTGGTTCAGAGAACATTCTTAGAAGTCTCCTCAGCATCTTGTTTGTGGTGGCACCCTGGAAAAGCAGCACTGTATTTTCTGCTGGAGGGGAAAAGAGGTGGTTATCATTTAACACACACTAAGTAATGGGTAAGTCAGGTCTGTGTTTCCCTGGCAGACAAGTTGCAGCAGTGAGAACCTGACCAGAAGCAGCCTGGTAGCATTAAAGCCAGTAAAGCAGGGCTGGGTTGCACCAGCTGGGGATCTGACCACTGTCTATACCCTTAAAAACAACCCAAACAAACAACACAGACTCTGCTTGAGCCCTGGTGTGCTTTTTCAGATGGTTCATAAATTTATTTGACTGGATGCCCAACAAGGACCACCTGCTATGTTATAGAACAAAGAAATGGGCTTGAAGAGTGCTAAAAAACCTGAAGGAAGAGAGGGAGAAAAGCCCAGTGTCTGACTGACATCCTTGGTAAGGGGCAACCTTGCTGCATAAACATAGGAAGCAGCCATTCTTTCTAACTTCTCATTTTCATAAAGGTCGTGTCACCAGTGGCCTGCCAAGCTTGCTTTCCCCCTGAGAAAAGAAAGACATGTTCCTTGTCAGTATCAGAGGAGCTGGAGGTAGAAATGAGTTTGGTTCTCCAGCCAGACCCTCCATTGTTTGGGACTTATTTTATTATTTGAATTCAAAGTCCGGAATAAGCTCAGGCTTTTTGTATTACTCATATGAGGTATTATTAGTACTCCTATTACTTGTGTGAGTTTCTATGTGAAATGCATGTTCCTAATCTTTCGTTTTCTCTGAGACAATCATTCCCTCAGAGGTGGACAGCAACCAAGACCTTCCCTCTGGTCCATACTGCCTACTGTTCATGGTCAGGTTTCCAGACCATGACTAAGTAACATGCTGAAAAATATATCTTGACATGCACCTTGGAGAATATAACACATGTAGGAATAATTTCACTAGGTTTTGGTTTTTCTCTGTGAATAAAATGCAGTTGTTAAGCAAACTATAAATTCAGCCAACCCAGAGGCCTCAGCACAACACATGAATGTGAATTTATCAGGGTTCTGGTGAATTAGATGAAAAAGCCTCCTACATAAGCAGGGGGAAGACCTGCATGGGTCTCACACCAAAGCAGGTAAATGAGAAGAGCTACATTTCATTCAGCAGTACCTGCTGAATATTTTTGGGTTTTCTGTAAACTTTATCTTCACGGAGTGCATTAGGAGTTACAGAGAAGAGGGTGAGGTGCCCGTGCTGTAAGTAAAGGCTGGAGATACCTCATTAGGACCTGCAGTCCCAGGTCCTCCAGTTTGAGCATTCTCTGGTCACAGAAAGGAGATAGAATGATTTTAGGGGCTGTGAATTGCTTGTTCTTTTATATCAGAGGTGTTAGTGGAAATCTTTTTTGCAACTAATGATAGAAAGCAGGTTGTCTGTTTTTATGGCAGAATATATTTTGGTCCAATTGTGCTCTTTTTTTTTTGTGCCTTGTAATAAGCTTGCTCTCTCTGCTTCTAGAGTGCATGAATCATTTTATTTTTCACTAATATGTGCTGGAGTTGAACATAATTTCTTTATTTTCAACCATTCTCAGTCCTGCTGGAGTTATACATGGCCTGGTCTGCAGCTTGGCTTCCAAGCCTCACTCCTTGTAAATGGAAAGGAACCTTAAACACAGCTCTAGATATGCATGTTCTCCTTTCCTCTTCCCCACCCCATTTTCCCTCAAGCAAAAGCATCTTTGGAGTTTACTGTTGGTTTATGTCCGTGATATTTGGCTGCAATTAAGATTTTTGGTGTTTCTTACTTTCTGTAGAAGAAGTGTCTTACAGCTAAGAAAAATGAACCTTTCTCTACAGCATCATTACATCTTGGAGAGTGCTCCTCCAGGGCTGCTTATTTGTAAAACCCAGTCCTAGACTGGATGGATCATTGTGGGAATGAGAGAAGAGTTCAATGCCATTGAAATTGTTTTCTCCCTGCCATGATTCCTCTCAAAAGCTCTTGTAACTCTCACCAGCTCTGATGGTATCAGGCCAGGCACGATATTTTAGCAGTTTTATGTTGTGGTGCCATGTACAAGCTCTTTGTGTATCATCCATTAGCACTTTCCCCCTGATCCTGCTCTTTTTTCCACTTTGTTTTCTTTTTGTGAGGTATTGGTCTCTCATGTTGCATTCCTATCTCTCTGCAGGATCGTTGCTGGCTGGTCCCAGTGCAGAAGCTGTAGCTGACCTGTAGCAGGTGACATCTGAAAAAATGGACTGATGGCAACCTCATAAATTTGGACAAAAGGAAATGCAAACCCCCATGCCACGGCTGGGACAGGATGGATGTAGAGAAAGGTGTGTAGGCAAGGAGTACCAGCAGCTGGACTCTCCTGGGAGGCTCAAGCTGACAGGGTATGGACACACAGCTTGCAAAGAGGATGCTGCTTTGAGGGAAAAAATGCACATTTGTTCCTTTGGATGGTGGACTGAACCAGGAACAGGTTGCCCAGAGAGGCCATGGAATCTTCATCCTGGATTGCTCTGCTCCTGCTAGCCCTGGCTGTGTGTGGAGTGGGCTGGAGCCTGCCTGAGGTCCAGGCTGACCCACTCCACTGCTGCCTGAAGTACAGACAGAGCTTGCCATGGCACCACTGCTTATTTACACTATTTTTCTCCTCTGAGAGTTTTTCTTCCCCAAAATTTATCTCTTGAAATAAAGTAGCTTATGATGTTTTCCACTCACAAGGCTTTAACTTGGTGATGCTTTTCTCAAGTATAAAAGCAGTGGGAGAATTGTATTTTTAAAGGAATCCCCACTTGAGTTACGGATGACATGCTTGCACGCTTGTGAAATGTGTTTGCTCAGAGTTCCTTTGTTGGCTGCTGCCAGCCTTGTGGTGATCTTGTGCCCATGTGGCTTCCTGGTGGCTTCCCCGAGGCTCCCTCAGGCACACACAGCAATGACTGCCATGAAGTTCACCACAGGACTAAAGTGAGAATAATTTTGCAGTCTGAAAGATGGATTCCTGCCTGTCAGAAAGGCCATCCCAGCATCCAGGGTGCATCCTCTGTGTTAATCGACAGGTGAGGAAATGTGAAGATTTCTTCACACCCTCCTTGCTGTGGACTTCTTTCAACTAAGCCATTTTTATTCTGTTTCTGAGGGACAGAGGGAAGATGCTGTATCTTTTGTTTCAAGGCCTTAGGGTTAGAGCTTCATCTTTGGCTGTCTTTAGGTTGCTACATCAAAGTAGGCAGTAAGAAATTAAAACCACCCGGATAACATAATAAAAAAGAACAAGCCATTTAGGGGAAAAAAAAAAAATCAATATTTTGTCTTTTAGGTCCCCAGTGAGAAATACTTCTGCAGAGAAGACAGAGGGGAAAACATGAACAATGGGCTTCTCCTGCCCTAATTGCAAGTACAGCAGGCATGTCAAGTGTGAATTTGAGAGATAGAGGTAAGGACTGTTTTGTAAACAGGAACAGAGGCGCTGAAACAGAAGGACAACAGCTAAGGACCAACCTGTAGCTAAATCTACCTCCAAGAAACCTTATCTAAGGAAGTAGGTATAACTCTAGATCAATGTATCTTTTTTTTATCTCCTGCTGGATGCCTTTGCTGCATTTTATATGAAGCTTGATTGTATAGATGGGTGTCATGTTCTGCAAATACTTCCAGGTGTGGGAAAAATAGGTGGGGGAATGGCTGATGTCTGTATGTCACTTGAATGGTGTAAAAAAGCAGCTGCTGCTTTTCTGAGCTGCTGCAACTGGACCTGACCAGAGCAAGGGTCTTTGGGGCCATGACAAGGTGTTAAAATCTCACTGGGCTTCCCTGTCCACAGAGTGTTTAGTCTCCAGAGGCAGAGCTGCAGTCACATTTTGAAACACCATGTGTTTGGGTTTAGGGGCATCTTTCCTACCCATTTAGTGAATATAGCCACTCTTCTTTATTGACATCATGGAGTGAAAAGTGACTGCTCCACCAGCCAAAATAAATTAAACCTGCCTTGTTAGGATCACTGCCTCTGAGCATTAAAAGCGTGAAACACACTCTAGGAAGCAAGTCATTAAATATACAGGGAAAAGGTGCAGAGGTTAAAGAATACTCAGATAAGTCAGATATATGCAAGTCAGCAGGGCCTCATGAAATTCACCCTGGAGTACTGCAGGTACTGGCTGAGGTGATCTCTGAGCTATTAGCAATTATCTCTGAGAGCTCGTGGAGGATGAGTGAGGTCCCGGTGGATGGGAGAAAGGCAAACACAGAACCTATCTTTGAAAAGGGGAAATAGGAAGACCCAGGGAATCACAGGCCAGTCAGCCTGGCTTTGATACTGAGAAAAATGCAGGAGCAAATTATTGAACAATCAATTTGTAAACACCTAGAGGAAAATAAGGTGATAAGAAACAGCCTGCTTGGGTTTGTCAAGAACAAATCACATCAAAGCAATCTCATTTCCTTCTTTGACAGAGTAACTGGCCCAGTGGATAAGGAGGAAGAAGCAGATGTGATAGATCTTGACTTTAGCTAGGCTTTTGACACACATACACATGACATTTTCATAAGTAAACAGGAGAAATATGGTTTAGGTGAAGTTATTATGTGATGGGTGCAAAACTGAAAAATTTGGCTTATCGGTAAAGCAGTTATCAATGGTTTGTTGTCAGACTGGGAAAGCATATCAAATAAGATAGCAGAGAAGACTGTTTTAGGTCCAGTATTATTCAATATGTTCAGCTTTGATGATGGAATATGTAGAAAACTTCAAAAAACTGCATATGATACTAAACTAGGAGGGGTTACAAACAGAACAGGATTTGAATATGAAATGGGCTTGATAAATTGAAGAAAGTGTCTGAAATCAATAGGATGAAATTCAATAAAGGAAGACAAGTGCAATGTATTACTTTTGGGGAAGGAAAAATCAGATGCACAAGTATTAAATGGGAAACAACTAGTTTGAGAGCAGTTTTCATAAAAGAGGCTTAGCACAGAGCACAAGCAAAATGAAATCCAGAAATGTGAAGAGTAAATTCCATGATTGTATGAATTAACAGCAATATTGTGAATAACTGGGAAATAATTACCTAGTTCTGCCCTGAGTGGTGGAGCCTGACCCAGGAATATTACATCTGTGTCCAACAGTAATGGCACATTTTGAAAATCATTCTCCTTTAGATGAAGAAAGAACAAAGCCTAGAAAACAATTTCTATGAGAAAAAGCTGAATTAACTGAGTATGGTCTTTTTTCTTAGGAAAAAGTGTAATGCATCTGTATTACACTTTTTATTACACTTACATATTACAGTATGCAAAATATTATTAAAAATCTTGTAAAGAAAAGGGCACTTGCCTGCTTTCCCTGTTTAAAATGGTGTAAAACAGAAAAAAAAAAATGGAATAAGCTCAAGCAGATAGATAGAGAGATGTTCTGGCTATGGGGATGATACTGCAACAGGGTTTCTGAGGATATTCTGGAATCCTTGTTTCAAGTCCTGAAAATGGGTCAGACAGACATCTGTCTGTGATGTGAAACAGATGTCCTCTGGAGGGTACTCCTACTTTACATTTCTACAGTAATTCATACTCCTCAGTCAAGAGAAAAGCTCACATGAACAAGATAAGCAAGAATTAAATGCATGGATATAAATTTCCTCCCAGACTCCCACTTTTCCACTGCAAACTTCTTTTTTTGGATTTATGTACACTTATCACACAGTCCTCTGTTATCCTTTTCACCTGTCTTTGCCTTGAAACAGAGGGAAGAGTTGCTAGTCATTCCATAATTATATGAAAGATTATGAACCTCGACAGGGCTGCCTTCTATCCAAGCATGAAATCATGCATGTTCGTTCTCCTAGGCTGGTTGCTGGTGCAAAATCAAGACCAAAATACTTAAAAAAACCCAAAAACCTTAACGTTTTTGATATTATCTGCTGTAAGCTGCTCTAAGAAACGCTTTGCTCTTTTTTTGTTTTTGATGGAGATACACAGTCAGAGAATGAAGCTTTATAAACATGCCTTCTCCCTTTTAATGATAGACATGGGACAAACTGTATGGTACTTTTATGATGTTTTATTGGCATGATTTTGAGCCAGTGTGTTATTTATGGCACCATCCTAGACAGAATGCAGCAAACCCTCTGCATCTTGTTTCTGTGTGAGCCATGTGCATCCCAAAACATAACCTTGAAATACATAGTGAGAAGTAGGATCTTCATTTAGGGCTGTAAGGCCAGAAATCTTAGTCATCAAGTGTTGTTTTGTGTGAAGACTATGAGGAGAAAAAGCCACTTTTAAATGACTGATCTAAACTAACATATTTAACTGCAGGATTTACACTCTGCATTGTGGGGGATGCTACACTCAAAGAGCAGAATGTCTCTTTTTCTTGATGTGTTCGGCTTTGTGATGATACCTGCACAAAATGAATTTGTGAAACACTTTTAAAAGTCTACAAGGCTGTGCTCACCAGTAAAGAAGTGTTTGCCTGGGTGGGAAACTTCGATTCTTTCCTTTGTATCTCTGTGAAACTTTTCCGGTTGCAGGAACCAGGGATGTTAATAGTTTTGTGGATGTTGGTGGGATGAATGCACTTGCTCCCAAATTTGGGACCTAGACTTTCTCCCAAATGTGGAGGTTTAGGAGCAAAAATGTATGTATTTGGGGAAGGGGTATTTATTTGCCAGGTGAGCTGGCCTGTAGGTAACTGTGTTTGAGTGAGATCAGCTCTCAGATCCTTGGGAGGGATTTGTCCAGGCTGTGTGGAAAGTGTTCCCAAGCATCCAGAGGGAGCCAGGTCAGCTGCAGCCAGGCTCATGCAGGATGCTAGGGCTGCATCCATGTGATGCTGTGCTTCATGGGTACAGATATCTGTGCCAAGGTTAATAGTGTTACCAACATTCCTTTTCTCTGTTTTGTGCTGGCTCACATTTTTAACCTCCATGCTTTAGTTTTACCTGTTTTTAAAGTCTCATATTACCATTTGCAACTGAGTGTTTGTCAAAACTGAGCCCCCCAGGATCTACTCAAGTGTCAGCAATATTTTATACACCACTAAAGTCTTGCTAAAAGACTATTTTGAGACTTTACTGATACTGTGAAGAAAAATAAACTTGTAGTTAGTGACCCTTGTAGTATGGTTGAACTGATAGGAAGATGCACCACTACTTACATTTATGGTGAGGTCTACAGTACATAACTTTTAAGAGGGAATTTTGTAGCAGAAGGTTTTCGGAGGTCAGTGGTAATACTGTCATTAACTTGCCAGTGAGAAGATAGAACCATATTTAGAGCCACTTTTACCCCTGTTTTCTGTAATATAATAGTTTTTGAGCTTTCATTAGCTACCACAAATGAAAGATTTGTGGTAGCATGGAACGAAGTGGGTTCTTCTTACCACTTGCAAAAGATCTTATTAAACATAAAATAAAATAAAGCTTCCTGGATCTAAATATAGGCAGGACTAAATTGGCAGATCTCAGTAATCATGACTGCTTAGTAATGGAGATAATGCTGAGTGAGCTCTATAGAAGGGGAAAAAAACCTAAATAAAAAAATTTGTCTGAAATGCTGCCAAAAATTAATGCCTCTTTTCCCCTCTATGAAACAACGTTGTCCTTGTTTTCCATCTCAACCAGCTGGAGACATCTCACTGGAAAACATTTTCCCCAGTCTGAAACATATCCACAGCCTGTTTCACTCTAAAATTATCAACCATACAAGTTGTGTCATGACAGACAGGAAAAAACCCCTGTCTAAGACAAGATCAATTCCTGACCATATTTCTATTTTTTTTTTTTTTTTTTTTTTTTTTTTTTTTTTTTTTTTTTTTTTTTTTAGAATTAATGCTGTTTTCACAGAATAGCTCATCTAGGAAGGAGTAACCTCTAGGTAATCAGCTGGTCAGGCAGCATGGAGGACACCCTTCACAGACATCTTTAATTGTAGGGGTGATGCTGGTTAAGAAGAAAGATCTGTTCTTATCTGCAGGAGGGTTTAAGTCCATTTTTGAAGTCTCTAAAAGGATCTTGCTGAAACTGAGTCTTTGCTTGAGTTTCTCACCCGTGCTCCCTCAGCTCAAGCCTTCAGGCTGAGCTCTGTGTTGCGCCAGAGGGAAGCACTTTGGAGGGGCTGGGTGAGCACAGCCACTCTCCAGCTGGGACTCAGTGTGGCTCTGCCCATTTCCAGTGACTCTCTGATCTCATTCCCCAAGCCCTGAGTGGAGGGATGGTGTCTTCTGCAGATTTCTGGCTGTGCTAAATTACTGTAACATGAAAAACAAGAGAGGACACGCATGCAGATGTTGCAAGGTCATGCATGGGAAAAAGACAACACCAGTGGGCAGAAACTCAAATTGTTTATTGCTTACCAGCACTACTTAATTTTGTTATATCCACTGAATTATCTGTAACAACAGACTTTGTGGAGAGGTATGGCCCACCTGTGATATATATATAAATATATACATGTATATATTTATACGCTATCATGGTGATAAATTTTAATGAGAGCTTCATCACAACCAGCTGGTGTTGTTTGAAACAAATTACATTAATAATGTGTCTGAATTTTCAGCATAAGACCAAATAATGAGAGTTGTAAAGCTGCAACATAATGTGGAGTCAACAGTTTAGTGGGCTGGCACTCCCACCTTAGGCAAGGCTCTGAATCTGCCTTCTCCTGTAGGATGAGGTTCAGCCCTCCCTCCTCCACACCCCGCTGGGATGTCACAGGGGTTCAGTCTCCTGGCACCGAGGAGAAATGCTGAGATATCTGCCAAGTGAGGCCTGTATTAACACTTCAGGTAGCACATCTATTTTGGGGCCAGCAGGCTGGCAGCTCCCTGCTATGTGATACTTCTGTTCTCTGTCTCCCTGCTTTGCTGTGCTCTGGGTCCTGCTTGTGCCACCCTGTGCTGCGTGGGAGAGGTGGTGGAACTCACAGCACTCCTCTCCTTCTCCCGCTGGCCTGCAGTGGTGGAGGGGCAAAGGCAGGATGTGTTTTCAATGTGCTGCCTCAGTCAGGGTCCAAGAGGTCCTGTGAGGCACTTGGACAAGGATCTGCACCATGCTGGCAGTGTTGTTTCCATGGTGGAAAGGCTCCATGCCTGGTGATGTGGAGCACAGGGATCTTAATGTGGGATTAGAATGCAACAGCACCCATGTGCTGCACACTTCCCACCCAATGTTGGAGCAAAACTCCACCAGGATGGAGGGATTTCACCACTCTTCTTGTTAAATATTCTCAGTACATGTGTTTAAGGTGTGCTAGGACGTCATCCCTGCTTCTCTATGACTTCTGAATGAAGACCAGCATGAACTCTTTGGTGATCCCTTTCTCTTCGTTTGAGGGTAGGCATCTCTCCTTACAAGCCCCACTTTCTGCCTGGCTACCCAGATCTCATCAGGAAGAAATGATTAAAGAAAATGTGTGTCTTAGTGTGTGCACAGACACAGAGATGCCCATGGCTGGGACTCTTGGTAAATACTTTAAGTGTAGATTTTCTCTATAAATATTCTATTCTCCATAACCTATCTCTTTTACTCAGTCACTCTTGTCTGTCTTGATACTGAACTCTGTGAATGTTTTCTTTACTTTCTAGATCATCATTAATTAAAGGACTTCTTGATTTTCCACAATACCTTTCTTTTTTTTTCCCCTTTTTTAATTTCTTTTTTTTCTGAGGCTAATCTTCAATTAATATGGAATTGTGAGCATATAAATAAAAAATGTCTGTTGTGTGTTTTTCTTGCAATAAATCTGATCATTCCTCATACTGCTTCTCAGTATATCTCCCCTAAGGTATGCTGAATTTGATCAAATCACTACATCACCGGAATGTTGAGTGTTACTCATTTGTGTGCTAATTACTCTTAATCTGAGCCCTTTTAAAAAGGTCATCAATTTGACTTTATTGAATTGTCAGCCTTCGTAGCAGCAAAGGGAATCTGGTAGCTGGTGTAATGATGTCACAGATGGCTAAATACTCTAAAGTCTGAAGGGAAAAATGAATTAAATATAAGTTGAAGTTACACAATGTGGTGTGAAAATGTGGGAGCCAGGCTTTTTGTGGAGAAAACTACTGTTCACATCTGATTGAAGCTGACTCTAAAGACCTCTTTTATGGCACCCTCTGGAAAGAGCTATGAATAAATGACCCTTTCTCATCTTATTCCCAAGGTTCACCTTGAAATAGGTCTCTTCTACGTGGAGCAAGCCTTCTGCCTTTTTAAGAACATCTCAAGGCCACCTTGCTGCTGTTTGTTTTCCTTTGCTGGAGGTTGGGACAAGAAGATGAAAACTTGTAGCATGAATTTCTCAATATACCCACCAGTTCTAAACTTTAACCTTACCTCAGCCAGAAATTTTTGCAGGTGTTTCAAAGACCTGGAGTAAATGAATCCATATTTTATAAGCCAGTCTTTTAATGGATTTGCTGTGTGTTACTCCTGTCAATGTGTCTCCAGAAAGAATAGGCAAGCAATTTTGTGTTTTCACAGATTTTTTTGGTAAGCAATTTGATCTGAGGAAAATTTTGAATGAAGAACATTGCAACCAGAAGATAAATGGCAATCAATACTTGTTTCAACATAATGTATGCCTGAAATTGTACTTCCCTATGCACGAGCACAATAATAGTCAAAATTCTGACATAAATAAAGATCTTTTCAGCTTCTGATAGTGGGTTTCTTTTGTTATTTGACCACATTTATTATTGGATATGTAATTTCCACTGCACATTTAGCTCACATGCTCATTAGTCTTATCCAGTTAAGTAACAGAAATTCATGCCCCTTTTATTTGTGATATTACACATTTGGAGAGTGTTGAGAAAAGCCATAGAAAGGAGATGTACTCATTATCCTGATCAGAAAACAGGGCAAAATGACCAGTCAATCAGGTGTGTTCCTCACAGATCTCATTAATGGGTGCAATTTAGTTAGTCCTGAGGTAAAGATTTTTCAGGTTTTTTTGACTGCATGGGAAGAGAGGGCAAATCTAACTTTAAAAGGCAACCACCTTTCATAAAGTGTACTTGAAACTTCAAGAACTGAGAAATTCAAATGAAGGGTGGGGATAGTTACTGTTCTTTTTTTTTTGTTGTTATTTTCCCTCCTCATTCAAATAAAGTATGTCTGGGATTGGTGAGAAAGAGCCAGAAGCTATCTTCAGGAGGGACAGAAAGTTTCCAAATGAGGCAACTGAGCTAGCAGAGAACAACACACTGCACTTGTAAAAATTTTCAGTGTCTCTGCTAGTACAGAAGAAGGAGCAGCAGTGGTGTTGGTAACCTGTTCAGATGAAACTTCAGGGTTCTCTCCTGTGCACACATTTGGCTGGCCCTGCTGTGAATTATAACCTCCTTGGAGGATCCAGGATTACATTCCTGCCACAGGAGTCCCTGATTTCTGCTGAGTTCACTAAATAACACCCATATGCAAATACCAATATGCCTCAGTGGAGATTATTGTTAACAATTGTGTGGGATACTGGAGGCTGGTGTGTGGGGATGGCTGGAATATCTTAGTGTGGGAAGCACTGGGGAGTCCTGACACTTTTTTCATGTTGATTACTGTGAGATATGGAATTTCCTGTTTTCTTTTAAATTCAGGATGGATTCTGATTCCTTTTACTTTACTCCTGAGCTGAATGGTACCTTGTTCCACAAGTAGTCCTGTTGGTTCAAAGGGATCATTCATTGGTGGGAAGGTGCCATTCAACATGACTAAAAACCTCGGAATCCAGTCCTTAAATCAAATTTGCTAGTAGAACTTTATGTGTGTGTTTGTGTGCATGTCTGTTTTTCAGCTGTTTTTTTACAAGGGCCTGTAGTTTGCCCTTTTAGACTTCACTGAAACCTTTCATTTCCTGTGCTACTGTTGGGTCACAAAGCTTCATAATGTTCTTCGTTGTTGTTGTTTGTTTCATGCACTGAATTAGAAATTAATCCTCTCTCAGCTTCTCTTGCATGTGCTTCTAAAATTATATTCTCCATTTAATGTATTCCATGGTACGTGTGTCTCATCAAATGTGACAGATTGGGGTGATTCTGTCAATAATTCATATTTGATATCAAATAGAACAAAGTTAAGAGGGAATTGCAAGGTAATATAATCCCTGTCCCCTTTAAACAGATGAAGTTGGACTAAAATTGATGTCTTCGACCAGGACAGTCAACATTCAAAAGCCAAACCTACCAGCACAGGGAGTGATAGCTGCTTGTTTGGAAGTAATATGGGAATCCAAGACAGAGGATAGCAACTGGCATCTTCAACAGAACTCCTGTGGGCCTCGCTTTTCAGAGGTGAGGAAACAACCACAGATCTCATCAAATTCCTCTCAAGTCCCAGGTGCTCAGTACCTCAGAATTTCAAGCAGTTAAGTAGGGCATACAAACTGGGATGCTGCAAGCTGACAAGAGTTGAGGCTGATCCACTTGAAGGTGCTGCTAAAGCAGTTGCTGAGAAACTAAGAGGAAAATACTGAAATCAGCTTTGTGCGTGCCAAAGACCCTTCAAGCACCTCTGGCTTCTTTGATAGAGTCTGAGATGATTTGATTAGTATAGAGAAACAGCAGTCAAGAAGGGTTTGTTTTTTTATTTTTTAAAGCAGCTCTAAATGGTTGGAAGATGTGAAGACAAGAGTCTGTTTCTGCTCTGTCTGGTAGAGGAAGTCTCCCCGCTCCATGCCAAGAGTTTGCTCCATGATGACTGATGGAAAGCAGGGACACCTGCTGGGCTGTGCAGGCTCAGTGAAGCAGCTGCTCTTCAGAAAGGGGACAGCTGAAATTTCACATGGGTGCTGTGCATGCAGTTTGACCTCCAGAGCTTCAGCAGGCATCTTTTTTCCTGCTACAATTGGTCTTTCTTCCACAGGCATCTGCTAGTGATCTTCTCTTATTGTTTTGATCCAATAAGACTGAGATATGGTAAGGAACCCTTGAATGTTTCTGAGAATCAGAAATGTTTTGTAATCCCCTGGAGACCTGCAAAAATATAGTTTTGCTGCAGTAGAAGCAGTAGCAAAAGTCCCTTTGAAATCCCATGTGTATGCCCATGAGGAACTGTCTGATACTGCAAGTTTCTCCCTAATCTCCTGTGGGATCCTTCTGCTGTGTCTGCAATGTTCTGCATCTCACAATGCCCATCTTTTGTAGTTGGATAACACACCCTCAAAATGTTCTGCAATTTCCTGTGGAATTGTCTGTTGAGAAAGTTGCGCTATCACAAAAAGCATCTTGAGATTTTCAAAACTGTAAAGTTCTGGGCTCATGGACTTTTTCCCAGCTCCCTGTTTTCCTCAGCCAGACTTAGAACAGTTGCTCCTCCTCTCCAAACAAGGCACTCTCCCCTGGACCAGGACTGCTTTGCTGAGGCCTCTCAGGGGCTGATTTATGTGCTGACAAAAGCAACCACGTGTAAGGAAGCAGTCTGTCTCCCAAGCTTTTCTGTGGGATGAAGATTCCTGCTGCACAGATGCTGCTCAAGGAGACGTTGTGTAATTCAACTGCAGGAGTCTCAGAGGGCTGGGAAAGCAAAAATCTGTCTGGGACAGTTGAATGTGGTGCTGTGTGGCCACAGAGATTAAGATCTAGGCTTTCATGCCTTTGAGTTTTGTTGATAAGATAGGGCAGTACAGGGGAAAAGCACTATGTGAAGAATAGGGTGGCTGCCTCCTCCTTCAATTTTGGGTCTGACCCAAAATGAAGCACTCATCACCTGTAACAGATAAATTTACCCTGCTGTTCATGCAATATTCCCCTTGTTAAATGTGCTACAGAGGTGATGAAGCCACATGCTGCAGTGAGGCTGATATTGATTGAAGGTTTTTCTCCTTAGGGGTGCAGAATGTGCAAAGGGAAGATGAAAACAAGGAGTGGTGGTAACCAATGCTCAGGGTGTACAAGAATGTCAAGGTCTCTTGCTCATATAGGAAAATCAGAAAAACACCCACCAGCTCCCTCAAATGTGGTCTCAAAGACACCAGTCTGTTTTAGAAAGCACACACTGGACTCAGAATTGCAACTCAATGCTCAGTCTGTGTTGCTCTCATTGTGGATTTACTCAACAACTCACAGTTGATTGGGCCTGATTCTTCTTTCTTTTGCAGTTTTAGGGCAGCAGTCGTCTCTACAAACTTCGTAGGGTAATCCTTATAAAAAACTCTATTTTTTCTTGTTTCAATGAGAGTAAACTCTGTGTCTGCAATAAAGCAAGATTTGGGTTTTTGGTTCTTGTTTTGACGTTGAGTCTGATGGAATCAACTACTTGCTGTTATTCACAACATTTGTGCTTAGGACAAAAAAATTAGAGTGAAATTGTGGGGAGAAGAGGATTGTGCTTTGACTGTAGTGAGGAAAACAAGCACTTCATTTTGAGTGACCTGGAATGGGGAAAAAAAAACAAAAGGAAAATTCTGGGTAAGGATTCTAGTCACCAGGTAACAGAAATGCCTGAAACCAGGCATTTAGAGGCTTTTATGAAAGTGTTTTCTTTGTGTTACAGCGTAGAAGAATAATGATTTGAAACACAGGAAGTTGCCATGGAACAGAATCATCACCCACTGATGAGCTTTGTTGTCTCATAATGTGTCACCCTACAAAGAGTCACAGCAAATGGTCAAGATATTCCCTGTGGTGGTGGGCCAAGACCATGGCACTGTCTTGTGACTTGCTCAAAAGGTGCAATAAAAAACATCTCTTCTGCCTGTCATTTTCTATTTCACTGTGTTTACCCCAGAAAGGGGATAACTTTTCAGAAAAGAGTGAAAAGTTGCAAACAAGAACAAAAAATATTTTCCCAGGGTAGAATATTCTGTTATATAACACTTTTTACTGTGTGCTGGAAGGGGAAAACACACTTGAAGAGCAAGATGAAAACAAAACTCTAAAGAAGTGAGTTTTGAATGTATCCTTAATGCAAACTGAGAAAACTGAAGTTAGAGAATGTAGATGACACACCAGTCATGCCACTCTGCTTGCAGTTTTAAACGTCATATGCTGTAGACACTTTTCTTGCTCCCCCAGTCCACATGAGAAACTCAGTTCCTCTCTTCCCCCTGACCATCAGCCTGCAGCCTATGGTCAAAACACATTGTTCTGCTTTCCATTCTCACAGTTTTACTTATTCCAGACCAACTAAACAGACTCTTTTTCTTTGTAATCTGGAAATCCAAAAATCTCAGCCTAATCTTTCTGCTTCTGATGCCTTCCAAGTTTTGATGAGGTTGTTTTATCTCTTGCTGTTATTAAAGAGCAGGTCAATGCTGCTCCAGTTATTCTGTAGATTTTTACCACTCCATGGATGTCAGGAATATTCTTTTTATCTTCTCTCTTGAATCCCCTGTTAATCATATCATGATGCACCTTCTTCAAATCTACAGTTTTATTGAATGGTGTTTTTAATCTTTGCAGAACTCCTAACTAGTCACGTCCATAAAGAAATGAAAAAAACCCTGGTATTCACATCACCTGATGTGGTTGGTTTTTTGGGCTCTGCAAAGATTAAAAACACAGTAAGACTTGAGAGTATCCTAGAGGGAATATAGAGGTTGCTATTAATATGTTCTTCTTTTGAACAGAACTGATCTGAGGGTTTGGAAATAGAGGAAAAGTGGCTGTTTAAAGGAATAGACAAGGTTGACATTTTAGATGCCTATGTTATGGTGAGAAGAAACTGGGAAAATTAAGAGGGCTAATGCTGAAGCTGCTTGTGGGTTCACCCTCATTTCCATGAGCTCACTCCCCATGGTGGGATTGCTGTAAAATTGTTGGGGTGTTGTCGGTGGTGGGATGACTCCTCAGGTGCTGATGGAGAGTGCTCTGTGGGAGCCAGGCAGGTCACTGAGGAGGTTTTTTCAGGCTTGTTCATGGCCAGGACAGTTCTTTGTGTCCCTCTTCTGGAGTGGCAGCTCCACGCTGCCCTTGCCAAGGCTGATGTTGGCTGCTGGTGAGGAGGGACTGCAGCCCTCACCCTCTCGGACACAACACAGCCACTTGGCCACAATCTATGACATTCAGACCAGTAATAACCTCCTTTTTTCCTCATACCTCCTTTGCCTGATCTTTATCAGCCGTGGGTGTTTCCCAGAAAATGTGGCCAAGAGCGTGGGCGTGCACCAGCCCAGTCCTTCTGCGGGAGATGTCAGTGCAGAGCTCCAGAGGCTCCGCAGAAAAATGGGAAAAAGGGGGAGGAGGGACAGAGAAGATACCAGGCAGGAATGGATGTGGTGTCAAACACACAGGAAAGGAAGGAGAGGGACAGGAAGGGGATAAGCTCTTGAAAGAAAGAAAGGGCAGGATGGAAACACAGCAAGGACAAAGAGCATTCCTGTCGGGAATCCTGGGGTCTCTCTTCAGGTCTGGGCACAGATTTGTCATGCAGCCTTTGGAAAGTCATGTCACGTTCCTGCCTGCAATGTGTCCTCAGGAGCCTGGAATGTGAGCTTAGCTGCTTATTATTGGACTCCTTATTTACAAAGCTAGGAGGGCCTGTTTTGATCTTTTATTCCAACTCTTTTTGCGGTGTATGTGGTTGAACTTGCTAAAATTAATTCCTGCTTAACCTGCAGCCTATATCCTAAGGAAAAAACCTCCAGAATTTATGGGGAAAATTCAGTGCAAATCTTTAAATCTCAGTTTGGTGTGTTTGCCGAGCAGTTAAACATCCTGCTTTTTTTTTTTTTTTCTTCCTGCTCTAATTTGTTTAATTGTTTTACCTTCATCTTCAGTAGATGTTAAGCCTCAACGTCTCTTTGTCTTTAGACCGAAACCTCCCTCGATTACCAAATTTTTATCCCTCATAGTTGGTTGTAATCTCTAATTAATTCATCCCCTCTTTACGAGTCCCTCCACAGAGAAAGACTTGATTTATTTAAGCCACCGGGCGCGTTTCCTGACGCTTTAATTGCCCTCGCAGCTCTTCCCTGGTTCACCTCGCCACCATCTCCCTGGGTCTCGGGGTGCTGGAGGAGGCGCCGCTTCCAGCGGGAGCGGACCGGGAGCAGCGCACCTCACAAAGAGCACAAAGCCCCGCTTGTGGGCAGGAAATCCTTTGTGACCGGCTCCCGTCCTCCTCCTTCGCCAGGCAGGCGTGACCGCGGCTGCAGGCAGCGGGAATTCCCTCTGCTTCCCTCCTTCCCAGCCCCTGGAGCGTGTGCCCGCATCTCCGGGGCAGGTCGGAGAGGCTGCGAGCATCCTCGGGATGCTCCTTTGTCCCAGATGGCTCCAGGAAGCGCTTCGCTGTCCTGAGGGTGGAAGCTCGCTCTTCACAGCAGCGCTGGCTGCCTTTGTTTGCTCCTGTGTGTTTAAACATTACTTTGCAGCTGTTTCCCACACACTTTCTTTTTTTTTTTATTTTAATTTTTTTTTTAATCGGTCATTTCCCTACATCTGCTGATGTTGGGATGGGAAAAAAAATATGCGAAGTTTTGTTAGATTCCCCCTGTTTTGTTTTGGGTTTGGCTCTTTTTTTTTTTTTTTTTCCTTCCCTGAAATGGCACACACACACAAAAAAATAAAAATAAAGGGTTAGTAGATGTTAAATAGCCCAAATTACAAGAAGCCTGGAACCAAACCCTGGAATTAGAACAATTCCAGGCTCCATGGGAGCTGAGGCTGGACCTGAGTCCAAATCCACATGCTGTGGTTTGCTCTCAATTGCAAGATGGTCCAAGCCAGAAGTCTCATTCAGGGCAGAATGGAACACGAGCTGAATTGGGATCTGGGTCTGAATTTTGCAGTGCAGACCCCTTGACAACTGGCAGTGACAAAATGCACTTATAAAGGAACAAATGATGTGGGTGAAACATATTGCCAATGAAAAACCAATACAAAGCTGCAGGAGGAAAATACAATTCCAGCCTAATTGTCGGGGCTGATCTGGAGTTGTTGAACTGGCAGGAGTGATTTTACTCATGTGCCTCAGGTATTTCAAACACCCTGGACCTTTCTCTCCTCTTGCAGTTTTTACATCTCTGTGACTCTGCCTATTTCAGTGACTATTTTCAATTTACACAACTATAAGTGGCAAGAGAATAGGTCTTCTGACATTACCAGTGTCTGATCCATGCCTAATAAAACAGATTTAGTAAAAAAATATATTTAATTGGTTTACAGAGATGTACATAAAAATATACCTCGCAGTCCACGTCAACGTGAAAAGGCTGCCAAATCTGCCCGTGTAAATTGCAATATTTTCAACATTTAATTTAAAAAAAAGAAGTATTCACACTCCTTATTAGGAAGAGAGGGAAAGGTTAGATTATTTAGCATTTTCAGAACAACCAATGATATAGAAGTATCTGTTCCAAAACAAAAACATTAACATCTGTGATCCATTTAGAAGAAATGTAATTGATTTTTACTTTAATTGCCATTCCAGATCAGGACAATAAGCTTTTTTTTTTTTTACCTCTGCTATAGATAAAAATTTTGGTTTTGCTGACTTTTTTTTAAAGAAAAATCCCAAAACATGAAAAATAATGTCTATTATTCAATTAATGGGCAGATAATATAATTTGTAAAACAAGTAGGCATTAGAAATCAATTTTAAAAATTCATTGCAAATAACAGGTTTTGCTGCTTTTCTATTCACAACTGACTTGTGAGCTGATCAATGTTTCTGGGAACATATCTCACCTTCAAGTTTGCCAGGAAGCCTGGGGAGAAAAAATTTCTAAGACTTTTCTCTCTGTGTATCTGTTGTAAGTCTTTACAAACTTGGTCTGTTCGGGAGGTTCTGTGGGTTTTTTATTCCATAGTTTGAATCTGGATCCTTCCTGCCATGAGAAACATAAGTTGTGTCTTAAAGTTCATTCAGTCAGTTACTTCAGCAATGGGATGCAATTTCCAAAGCCTCTGTGCTGTGGAGTTCTGACAATTTTGCCAGTTAAACCCCTTTGTATGTGCCTTTTCACAGCATTTCATAACACCCTTGCAATGGCAGATGCTCTGATTTAATTATTAACTCATGCTCCAGATAGTTTTATTTTCTTACTTGATAATTTTTAAGACTGATTGTCTGAGACGTCTCGGCATTTTTCATAAATTAATTCCTTGTAATATCAAGTATTTTTCTAGCAATTTGCTTTTGAAGGTGTTGTTTAGACACTTGCCTATACTTCTGATGGATTTCCAGATTTCACATCCATATGCTAAGGTAGAAATAACATCCAAAGTAAAAAAAAAAAAAAAAAGAAAGAAAAAAGGAAAAAGAAAAGTTTTCTACACCTGAAGTCGTAGGCTATTCATGATCAAATTTTGAATAAGCAACAAGCTGCAGCTTTCCCCATAGTAATTCATGATACTGCTTTCCTTTTGGACCTCCTTGCTGGCCTCCTTACTGCTGCCAAACACAGGAAACCAATTAATTGCCCTTTTAAACATAGACATACCTGGGAGTGGCCAAGGTTCCAATTAGATAAGTGGTTTTTCCTGCCTGGTTATTTAACCCATAAGTTTTTGTGATCCCTTGTTTTCAGGTTCACCAAGTTATCACTTTGGACAGCTTCTTTGCTAACTCACTAGCACGAAGTTGAGCAAAGTCACGCTGGTATTTCATTTGTTTATGCTTTTTTTTTTTCCTGGTGAAACCCCTTGAATTTAATATTTCAATCCGTAATTAAAAGATGACAACCAATGACTGACTAATAAGACAAGCTTCCTGCCTACTTCAAACACCCACAAAATTAAGCAAAAACAGGGTGTGTTAATTTTTGCATGAGGCAGATTTTGCGTTAACAGAAAACTTGCCTGCCTTCAGGTGTTTGCATGGATGACGAGGAGCACAGTTAACACTGATGAAATGATATAAAGGACTCAGTCATGGAAAGGTGTTGCTGTTTAGTTTCTGTCCACCCCATTGGGGAGTGTGTGAACCTGGAGCAGCAACCAGAATTTCCCTGTGCCTCTGGTGTGCAAGGTGTTGGAAACTCTGGCTTTGCACAGAAGCTGGGCCCCGTAGGGTACCTGACACCTCGTACTCTTCTGTCCACACATTCTTTGTGCATCCTCTGCTGTTCATTAGACAACACTGCAAACAAAACACCCAATCAAATAAAAGGTTTTTTTAAAGCATAAAATAATTACAGAAACGAGGGAGTATTTGCCAGTGGAGCAGCTGGAGTGTTTGGGCAGCCAAACGTGTCTGTTGCTGTCGAGGCTGCAGGAGAATTTCTGTGGAGGAATGGACTCTCAGGCCACTGCAGCTGCACCTGTGATGTAAAGCACAGTGGGTGTTCTGATAATTGTCTGAGCACCCCAGTTTGGCAGGAATGGGCACATCCATGGCAGGGTAATTTAGCAGAGTCTTGCTGGAGTCAATGGAGATGCAGCAAATTACAGCAGTCAGAGGTCTGAAGTTACACCCTTTGCTAAGGGACAATTTTTCTGTCTCTAGATAGTTTAATCATGCAGAGTCAATGTGACCAAAATGTCAGCTTTTGGTGCAATTTAGGTAGTAAGTTCTAATGCTGCTTTTTAGCATTACTTATGCCTGAAGGCTTTGTTCAGATGTGGTGCCCCTCAATGAATTACAGCTGTGTTGAGGTATCTGCAATCTCTGTGTGCCTAAGGAAACCATCTTTCTGCATTCCAACACCACAATTGTTTGCCAGGCAGAAAGTGATTCTTCTCAGAAGCATAATGTTTTTATTCCTTGTTTAAATAACAAAGCAAATAATCGTATCTTCTTATGATGAAAGCATCTTAGCTCGCTTAATTCTAGATGTCTAAATCTGAGCTAATCATCTGGGTTGCTTTTTATAGGCAATGGAAAGGAATAAATCTTTCTAGGGCACAAGCCACTGACCTACTTGAGATGTCTATCTGAGGATGAGACGTTCTGCGGGTTAAAAATGCCTGTTAAGGGAGGCCACATTATTGCCTCTGGTAGTGATGTCTTTAGCTTTATTTTTCCAACACCCAGACGATTTTCCCTCTTAAACTCTCTGAGGAGCAGGCTCACACTCACCTCCTCCTTCTCAGCCCTTCTGATTGTATAGATCTACAGCAGCTACAGCTTGATGCAGTAGTGAATCTGTAGCAGACACATGAATCCACAGTGGTGTGATCATCACAGGCACAGAGACATCTTGTGAGCCTGGACACAGCTGTGGGCACTGCTGACACAACCATTCCTTTCCTTTCCATTGTCTTTGGCACTGGCTGTCCACTTACAACTTCTGACTCAGCACGTTAGGTTTGCATCTCAAAATACCTCTGTGTGACTGCACTTGATTAAAACTGGAATGTCTTGAGAGTGAGAAGAAATATTTTATTATTTTATTTTATTTTATTTTATCTTATCTTATCTTACTTGGAGTCCGAAGTCTGAGTTTTGCCTTTGAGGTGCAGAAGGCTGATAACAGCAGCCGCTCAGTTTCTGTTGTTACACTTCAGGGACATCCAGATGGCATGTTAACTTCTGCAGCTTCTGAAGGATCTGAGGGAAAGCTTCCATGTTTGTCCAAATTAAAAAAAAAAACAAACAAAACAAAACATAAACTTGTGAAAAGTCCTTTACTCTCCTGATGTGTTATAAAAGTATGGCACTTCAAAAAAGACACAGAGATATCTTTTGTGTATGCAACAAACCCAAGGGAGAGTGCTGTGCCATGTTATTAAAGCTACTCAGTCTTATGAGTCTGATTCAAGAGTTCCATCTTTCCTTGCTGAAGCCTGCTGGGCTGATTAGTGTCTTTTATTTCAAGCACAGAATGCAGGAGATTATTTTAAACATTTTATATCTTCATCGAGGTCTTTGTGAGGATAAAGGTGAGCAGCTCGCACAGGATGTGCAAAGAACATTTTAATACAGTTTAGTTTTTCAATATCCCATTTGTTGCGTTCTTTGAGGAAATAGGGGTGTAATTTCTTCCTGTAGCTGTGCAAAATGTTTTGTCATTTGTCAGACTCTGTTACCTGGACCTCTCTCCTGGACACTAAAATTTGTGTCTTCTCCATTGACCACTTGAGCACCTTTAAACTTGATACTCCTTCAGTTTTGTGAAATTCTGCACCTTCATTTGATTCTCATGATCATCAGATTTTGCAGGGCCTGCAAATGCCTTATAAACCACTTTTCTGCTGTGGACCAAGCCAGTTCCAACAGCAAAGCAGACAAACGGCCTGGAAATTACTTCAGCCAGGAATACATGAATGATATTTCTATAGTTGTTGCTTCCTTCCTTCTTTTTCATGCTGGCACTCAGAAAATAAGAGCTCAGTGTCCACTTGTCTAGTCTGATTCACAAATAATGTATTTCTAGGTTCCTTCCCACCTCCTTTAAATCTAACTTCCTTGCCAACCCCCTTTTTTTTTTTTTCCTAGCTGATGTCTGAAAATATTTTCAAAGTTGCTGTTTGGACATCAGTTTATGAAATGTCTGTACAGGAAGATCACTCTTCTCACTCTGAGGTCATCATTCCAGCAATTATCTTATGCTGGTTCCAGTGCTTTGTTTTCCATGGGTCATCAGTAACATTTGTCAGACTCTTTGGTGGGTCTGACTGCCCTTATCTGCCTTATCAGTAAGCACTGCACTTTTCTAGTTCTCAATCTTTCTGAGCAAGGCTTTGGCATCTTTGTAGAGCTTGAAACCTCAGAGGCTGCAGACGTGCCAATACCTGAACTGGAATTATTCAGCTGTTGTCATATCTCATGCAGGAACTCTGGAGCTCATCAGTGTAAAAGTAGCAAGTGGCAGCCCAAGGTCTGAGGCTAAATGCCTCTTACTGTCCTGTGAGTGCCTTTACTTGCTGATCTACCAGGGTTTTCCCAAAGATTTTTTTCCCAAATAACATTTTCTTTCTGGGGTCAGTGTTGCCATTATATTCTACAAATTTCACCAGCATCCTGTAAATAAGGACAGAAACAGCAAATATGCAAACAGAACTCATAAGTGTCCTCTGATTTTCATTTCAGTGACCATGGATCATAAATGACCTGTCTAGCAAGGTTATCAGATATAAAACATCTTCCACAGAAATGCATCAAAAAAAAAAAACCCAAGAAAAAAAAAATCCAGTTCAAATTTTTCGCTCCAGCTTAATCCTTTAGTTATTTCTTTCTATGGCTACAGTTCTGGTTCAGAGAAAGATACGAGGTCACTGTGGGGCACCCAGTGATGAAACAGCTACATTTTGACTGCAGCAGGTGCCGGTGTGAGTCTGTTACCTGAATTGTTGTTTGACTACAGAAGCTGCTGTGTCTTGTTGCCTGTGGAACAGCCCAGGGCTGCCTCTGCATCTTTGGCTGTCCTCAGGGGCACTGGTTCCACCTTCTGTTAAGCTTCTCTCTCAGCTGTACCAGGAGTCACAATTTGCATCCGCACCACAGAACATAAGGATGGCAGAACACACCAGAGGCAAACACAATCCCTTGTCCCGACTTTTGACAGCCACCAGGTTCCTGAGGAAACGGGCAGGACACAGGTTTTGCACAGGTGTTTTACTCCGTGTGTTCATCTGTTTTCTAACAAATCCTGAAGTACCTAAATGTATCTGTTTAAGAGTGTTAAGGGTAGGCAGGTACTTAGTACTACGCTACAGACACTCTGCCAAAAAGAAAAAAACCAAAAACCAGGTAAAAAGCTTCCTTATTTCAGACAGAATTCATGGCTCATGGGGCATCTTTCTCAAAGTTTTCCTCTTGTGCAGGGACATTAAACCAGAAATTTCCTCCAGACATGAAATTTATATTCAGACTCAGGTATGCATTTGATATCTAAAGCAGAGTTTGCAATTAATGTATGGCAGCTGAGTGGTCAAAACAAACAAAAAAGGTGCAGCTGTAGACACTCTTCAATTTGGAAAAATCAAAGCAAAATTTTAGTTGTTAGCTTCACCAACTCAGTGTTTTTTTCTATAAGGTTCTAATTACCTTATTGCCTCCAAGCTTCTGCAAATGTTATTCTGCTTTTTTTTTGCGCATATAACTGAACTGGCCTCACTAGATTTAACTTCATGTAACTGGATCTGTTCATGGAAGATTAGATGACAAATCCTGCTGGGTCAGGATAAACCAGGTTTGATACAATCATTAGTGTGAAGGTATCTCTTGGTTGGCTGCGGTGGAGATGACCAGAGTGCTGTTCCCTCTGAAGAAATGTATGGCAAGCCCAAGAAGACCCAATTATTTTTAATTGTGTTTCATCACTAGAAAACAACTTAACTGATCCAACTCATGTATCTTTTTCATTACTCTCTCCCTACTCAAGGGTCTGAAACATTCACTTCTGTTTTTAATGGACACAGGGAAGGATATTGATTAAAGTGTAAAAACATCTAAAGAGCTCAGTGTCCTCAGCTCAATAAAATATCAACATTTGTTGAGTCTGATTTCAAAATGCAGCTCTGCCTTGTTTGGTTCTGAATTTTCAGGTTCTTTTCTCCTAAATTGGTCACTGGCTAAACACATAGCTACCCCAAGGTTTTGATCTTGTTCAGTTTGCTGTGCAGAAGTTGAGATTTTCAGAAACCACCAAATAGCTTCTTGTTCCCTATCAGGTCTGTTTAAAACACCTCAGATTTGATACAAAAGTACTTGAATCTCTTCCCTGCCAATTCATGGCTCCTGCCTTTGCCCCTTTCCTCAGAAAACTTTGGCATGTCTTCTGTAGAAATTGTCCATGGAAGCAAGTGAGAAGGCCAGCCCCTCTTCTCTTTGTCTAGTAGTGCTATAAAATACTTATTTTAGTCACTAAAACAGGTCCCACCCTCCTTGTAGGTGCTGACCTAAATCCCTGTTTGTCTCTGTTTACAAGAGATACCTTTTCTAAACATGGTTCTTCTGAGGTGGGTGTAGAGGCACCCACCAGCTCTGCTCACATGAACTGTGACTCAGAGCTGCTCTCCGAGCTGCCACTGATCAGGACAAAAATTAAACCATGGACTAAAAGCTGTTATCACTTGATCTCTCATCTGCTGCTCTGAGCCTGTGGTGGTAACCTGCAGTCACTTTCAACTCCACGTGCAGATGTCTTCTCACCTCATGAAGCAAAGAAAATAAAGGAAAGAAGCTACAGCTTTGACATTTTCCTTTTTTTTTTTCCAGATAAAATACAGTTTACATATTTTATGAGATTAATGTCCCTTGTTTCTGATTACAAGAATCTGATCAGCATATTAATAAGTTAAAAATAAAAAACCCTCAAACTATGCAACAGCTGCTATTTTGCTGCTGAATATATTCAGGGTACGTAATTTTTTATGAGATATTTATTGTAATAGAGAGAGGGATTTGTCTGAGAGTGTGTCTATGCATGTGTATGTGACTTAGAAGCTAGCATTAATAAACCAGTTATGTTTCTTCTACATAACACATGAGGGCAGGCAAAGGAGGATGTCCAAAGCATCCTGAAAAAAAGGCACAAAAGGCCCAGAGCTTTAAATGTGAGCTGTAGGTTACAATACTGTTTTGAACTGCTTCTCAGAGGTCTTGATCCTGGAGTGGAGGAAGGGTGGAAAATACTGGATTTCCCTTTGAAGCCAACAGGACTCTGAAGCACTCAGCATCTCCCAAGCTCGCTGAACAGCAGCAGATTCACCTTTAGAAGGTAGCAGCTGTGCTGGAAGCACAGTGAAGTGGTCAGTCCATACGTGTGCACTTCAGCAGCCACATTGTCAGGCTGAATGGATGGTGGGTGGTGCCTCCTTCATTCTCTTTTTCTCCCCTGAAAAGAGTCAAGGAGAGTGAGCGAGCTGGAGAGTGGAAGACATGTGAATTGAATTCCTGCATAGTCAAAACAGAAGTCTATTTCATCATGACTGAAACTTAATTCACTGTGTTGCTGTAGAAACCCTGGCAAACGCATTAACCTGGATGCCCAACCATTGCATTCTTACAACAGCTTTTTTTTAAACGCTTGTTTACTTAAGAACATGTTTCCGTTGTTTTACCATGTACTTTTTGTACTTCTGCACAAAAAAAAAAGTATTATTTCTTCCCAGGTAGGTTGTGCAAATAGCTCAACTTACTGCTCACTGCAACTGCTTTACTTCCTAAGTAGCATATTCCCTGGATGTGCCCGCTGACTGTGCTGTGTGATGTAATCACCCATTCCTGCACAACCAGGGCAAGCACTCTCTTCTCCAGCACTCAGAACAACCCCAGCGAGGGACCTGCAGGAATCCTCCTTGCTGGGGTTTCCACCTCCCTTTGAGAAGGACAGTAAATTGTGGAGGCTGGGGGGAAGCCAGGAAGTTCTGCTGTTTTGTTTTGGCAAGACACTCGTACCTCCACTTGTCTTTCTCCTCTCACCATCCATCCCCACCCGGGAGTGTTGATGCTGGTTTGGTGCCCAGAATACATGATCCCTCCACAGGCTGTTAAGAGACAATCTGGAACAAGACTTTATGTCAGCTGTTGCTTAAAGGAATGAAAAACAAGAGTTGGATCTTGAATCCTGTGTTGTTCCTCACACAAACGGATTGTGACCCGGGTATGCTCAGCAGGGTGTAAATTAGAGCAGGGTTAATCGTTGGTGATAAACAAAACTGAGTATAGTCTTGGGAGGCTGCACCTTCCTTTCACTCTTCAGATTGTTCACAACCCTTGCAGGCGTTTGCCCATTGTTTTGTGCTGCCTGGTGGGTTGAATTTGTGTCCCTGGCATCCAACTCATCCAGCTCCCGAATTCCTGTAAAGACCCAGGGTGAGGGAATGGCCCTGGGCAGCACAGAGGTCTCACCCCGTGCTGACACCACTCAAATTGTCAGCACCTCCCTGCCTCCCTGTGTCACTGCCCTGGACAGAGGAGGCACGATCCAATCGTTTAACCTGAGGTTCTCTGGATGGCAGCAGGTGATGGAATTAGGAGGTAGACAGACAAGACTGGGGAATTACTGGGCCATTTTAACTCTTTCTAGTGTTTGCCTGAAGAATTGTCACTGAAATTAGAGCTTTATAATGTTGGCTGCACTAGAATTCCTTAATATTTTTCCCCCTATCACTGCATGCGTGTCATGGAACAATGAGCAGTGTCTGTGGCCCCAAATGTGAAGGACGTGCCATTTTTCTGTATGATTTATTTAATTACTTTTGTGTCAGGGCTCCGGTGAGGGGCTTTACAGGATCCATGCTCCAAACTGTGCAGTCATGATCCTCTGTCAGTCATGCTTCAAAACCATTGTCAGAGGTCTTATGTGGGGCTGAGGACCCTAATCCCAATGGTCATTTCTTAATTGTTGTGCTTTGCCCATGTGCTTGACAATTGTACTTACCAGTCCTCTGTTAGTTTGCTGTTTTCTGTCACCTTTCACCTTAGACGTGGTGAAAAACAAGCCAGTAATTTTGATAACCCAAGCTCTAATTGTAAAGCATGTGATTGGATTTCTGTAATAACCTCGATGTCAGGGCTTCTGGAAAAGTGCCAGAAGGTCTGTTCCTCCGCTGGGTCAGTCAAGAATCTCTTTGTTGTTGCTTTTTTCCCCTCCCCTACATTTTCTGGTCACCATAAGGGGGAAAGGCAGCATTAGGAGGAGGGAGATTTGTCTGAAAGACACAAATTTCCACCTAAGTCTTGGGATTGTGTCCAGTGATTTGAACAGCAGCAGGTTATGTAAGACAACCTCAGTTAGCCAAAGCCCATGTTGATCTGTAATGTAGCACAACAATGTTAAGAATTTTCTTGATAAGCTGAAGGGTAGGGAAGCTCTTCTCTTTTAAAGAAAAAAAGAATTTAATTTTATGACAAAATTTTTAGATGCAGGTCGTAATGTGCTTTTTCTGCTGCTGCAACCAAACTTTCCTGTTTTTCAGCTCTAGTGGATATCTCTGAATGAAAGCTGAAGGGAAGTTCATGTATCATGGATGTTGAAACCAATGAGTTGGGAGTGACTGGAGAAAAAAAAATTGGAAGTGGCAGAAAAATAAATAGTTTTATAATGTATTATGCTCCTGTCTTCCACAGAAAAGTTTGAATAAATACATGATATTGTATAATCAAGAAATACTGCTGTCCTCTGCAGTCCTGATGGTACATTGCTAAATATGTAACACAGACACAGGAAATGCTGTACAGTTTCACAATGTTATCTCTGCTGATCATCTGCTCCCTGGAGACCTCATCAAAGGGCCATGGAAGTTACTGAGGATTTCTTCTTTCGGATAATTTTAGTCCATATCTGCAGCTTCTCTACTTTTGTGTCCCTCTCATGTCTCCAGCAACCTGAGATGGGCACTGGAAGAGCTTCTACTTATGCTTTGCTTGTTTTGGAATCTGTGGAGTATCCTTAGAAATGAGACACTGTGCCCTGGATCCAGCTGTATTTTCCTTACTGTTGCCTTGGACAGAGTCCCCAGGTTCCACACAAACATACACAAATATGCACTTGGATGTATCTGTCAATAAAACTGCTCTGCTGGTCAGAGCAGTCAGTGACAGGTTCCCACTTCCTGCAGTGTTTTCATCTCCTCTCCCATATCTGCCAAAGTCTTGCCCAGGAACACACCCAGATGCTTCGTGGGGGGAACTCACTCTTTGCTAGTGTAGACATCCTCTTTTGAAAATAAAAGCTTGTTTGTCAAGTTCTACAAATAAATGGCCATGGTTTTTTTTGTTTTTTTTTTTTATGTGGGGAGAGATTATTATGACCAGTTTAAGGAAAAGAGCTCCAGTTCATAGTTTATATATGTTATAAAGACAGAATTGAGACACCACACAGTGGGAAGACAATTGCCTGGGAAAAATACATAGGTGTGCCCTACAGCTGATGAACAACAGCATCCCTTCATGGCAAGGAAAATATGTGAACTCTTTTTTGACCATGACTGAAGTCACTGTCACTTGTATTTAACTAACAAAATGTAAAGAGTCTCAAAGAAAATATATGGAAGAAAGAATAGCTTTACCACTTAGGTGTAGGACTGAGAAAGGCTGGTGTGTATTTCAGGCTCTGTGAATGGTGATTAATTTCTTTCTGCATGCCTCAGTTTTCTTCATGCCTCAGTTGCTCGACTGTAAAATGAGGATATGTGTTTCTTCTATTTATTTGTCTGAGAACATCCAAGGAAGGAATTAATATGATTTCTAACCCCTGGGTGTGTTCAGTTTCTGGCACCACAGGGATCTGTCCTCAGCTGGGGCACTCAGGTGTCCTTAATACAAATGCTAATACCACATTAGCATGGATATACAAAATATATTAATCTTTAGAAAAAATATTTCCCCACATGTACTAGATCTCAAATGCATTCTTTATTTTGCATTCCAGTTTGTACGTGATGCCATTTTTTATTTCTATAAACACACAACTTTAGTGAAAAAAAACCCCTCTTCTTAACACAAAATCCTTGTAAGAAAGGGTGTTTGTGTTAAAAACTTACATACCATGGTGAATTAGGCTTTCATCATACAGAATGTCCCCACACAGGTTTATGAATGTGCCAGACTGATGGGAGTCAAGAGTGGTCCAAGATCATCCTGGAAACGGCATGGAAATGGCAGCATTTCTCATCAGGGTTATTTTTGCCCACAGATGTGCCACCCGTGGGGCCACATTTGCTGTTCCCAGCTCTGGCAGAGTGGTGGGCAGAGTTCTTCCTCGTGGATTCTGGATGGCTTCGACTTCCAGCTGCAACCTGCACAGACAGTGGCAGTTCCTGCCTCCAAACTGAAAACAGCAGCTGTGTGAGCTTCAAGCTGCCAGGCAAAACAATTGAGAATAGACTACAAAGGACTCCTTTTGCTTATTTCTCAAGTCTGGAATTCCTGCCTTTCCAAGTCCTATTGACCAATGTCCTTATGCCACAAGAGTGGCAGAGTCTCCCACATTCTTCTTGTTTTGTCTTAAATTTTCCTTTTCATTCTGCCAGGTGCTTTCGCTACAGAGGTCAAGCCATGAGATATTGAATGACCAAGGCCACACATATCTGGGAACTTGAAGCCAGATTACCCATGTCCTTGAAACATTCCTGAACTTCAGTTAAAGGTTTTCCCCTCTGATCCAGTCTGTCCTCTCTCTCACTATCAGGCTTGACTGTAGAGGAGGTTTCATAAGATTCAGTTTTATGTTATCCTGCATGGTTACTCAAGCATCCATCTCCAATGAATAAAGAGGAAAAAAAACAAACTTGTGCAGCCCATGGAGGGCATGGGGGAGCAGAGAATCACCTGCAGCCTCTGGAGGAGCCTGGGGGAAAAGGGGGATGCCTGAGAGAGGCTGTGACCCTGTGGAGAGAGGAGCTCATGCTGGAGCAGGTTGTGCTTGAAGGATGGACCCCATGGAAGTGTGACCCATGTGGGAGCAGTTCATGGAGAACTGTTGCTCTGGGGATGCACTCACCTTGGAGCGGCTCATGGAGAATTGTCTCCTGTGGGAAGGACCCTGTGGTGTAGCAGGGGAACAACTCCTCTACCTGAGCAGGTGGAGAAAAAATATGTGATGAACTGACCCAACCTCCATTGCTTGTATTCTTGTGCCTCCTGGGGGAGGAGGTTGAGTTGGATAGGAGGAAGGGGTGGGAGAAAGCTGTTTTTAAGGGTTTATTTTACTTCTCATTACCCTGCTGTGATTTTGCTAGCAACAAATTCAATTAATGTCTCTAATTCAGCCTGTTTTCCCCATAACAGTATTTGGTGAGTGATCAGTCCCAGCCCTTCATAAACTTTTCATGACATTTTCTCTCCCCTGTCCAGCCACAGGGAGTGACAGTGTGGCCACCAAAAACTAGCCATACAAACCCAACATTTGGGTAATGAACCCAATTCTCAGACATGTAGCACCTCCAAGTAATGCTTGTGGTCCCAAGGGGCTGGAGGCAGCACAACTTCTGGTCACCCAGTGAAGTCAGTGAAACTCCCTCCAAGCCTGATCTGGCAATTCCTGGCAGTTCCTGGAGTGCCTTTCCTCCCTCCAAGCAGATCAGGATCATGTGGAAGGTTTTATGGTTAATGGCACTTAACAGTGAGTTCAGGCAAGGCAATTGTTGCCCAAACTGTAGTCAGGGGACTCCATGAAAAAATCAGTGAGGTTGTTAGTGGTGAGAAGTGGTGGTGGATGTTTGCTTTCTGCCTTATCTTACCTCAAACAGCCCCACAACATCTGGTGGGACTGTTGATTCAGACATAGCCCTGCCCCAAAGGTGAGCCTAAACAGGTGACACCTGCAAGATAAGGCTGATGTCTACCACCTCTGCAGAGTTCTAATAATTTCTACTTGAGCATTTGAGCTTGGGACTATATTAATTTAAGTGTTTTAAATGGTCTCCAGATGTTCCAAAATCACTGCTTAAAAGAAACTCTAAAAACTTCTACGGGTTTTAAGAAGGCCACAAAAGAGAAGAAGAGAGAGTCAGACACTGGGCCTCTTATCAGTTGCAAAAAATGTCTAAGTGCACGTGCATGGCAAAGGAACATCATTCCCAAAATATCTGAAACCTGCAGAAATGCTGTGCCCTGGGTGTGGTGGCAAGTCCCTCTGTCTCACTTCCTACTCTATTTAGTGCTCCCATCTCTCTTAGAGAGTGCTGAATCATGATAATCAGCACTTTTGTTTGCATTGTAAATAAAATAAAAACAACTCAATAATGGAAAACCTTGAGCTAAGGGTGTTGTTTTTTGGGACTGTGCTCATTTTCCACCAAATGCACAAGTTGTGCATTAGAAACTATTCCCTCTGGCAACTCATAAAACAGAAACTTCTCCATTCTTTCCACCCCAGGAAACATTCTGTCAGCAATTCACTTGCAGTGTTCATCTATGAATATGGAGATGGGGTTTTTTTTTGTGTCTCGTTCCTAATATATTAACACAAGGTGCTCTGGGTATCTACAGTATACTACAAACTGTGTGAATAATTACAGCTTTAACAGCAGTAAGCCCAATCAGGAAAACACAGAAGGCTGGAATGGAATTTTCAAACCACAACAGGGCCTGTGTTGTTATGAATTTACTCTTCTTCTGTTCTACCCCTGTCAGAAAACCCCTTAGTTTTAAGGCCATGACCTCGAGTATTTCAGTATTTCTGCATCTTCTTCAAGGAGGTGGTGCTCCAGGCTCCAGTGAGGATGCAGAGAGCTCCAGGAACACACCAGTTGTGGTGCTGGAAATGCATCAGGACACATCAGCCAGGAGTAGAAACAACCTCTGCAGGTGCAACAACTGCAGGACCCTAAAATTCCCTGCTGAAGTGCGTGACCACTGCGAGGATTCACAGCACAACTTCACCTGTCAGTGAAGCCAGATAAAATTAATTCATTAATTAATTTCATTGCATCTTCCACATGGGAACAGTGTGAGCACCACTGGTGTTTCACCTGTTGTTCACTTCTTAAGTTACAGTAACCTGACTGTGACTTTTTCATCAATACCCAAGCCTAAGGCAGGAGGGGAAGAGTCATGAGACAGCAGAACTCAAAGTGAGACAGCAGAATTCAAGGTGAGACAGCAGAATTCAAGGTGAGACAGCAGAATTGAACTTGAATCAGCAGAATTCAAGGTGAGACAGCAGAATTCAAGGTGAGACAGCAGAATTCAAAGTGAGACAGCAGAATTGAACAAGAATCAGCAGAATTCAATGTGAGACAGAAGAATTCAAGGTGAATCAGC
Source organism: Hypocryptadius cinnamomeus (assembly GCA_013400635.1). Taxonomy (NCBI): domain Eukaryota; kingdom Metazoa; phylum Chordata; class Aves; order Passeriformes; family Zosteropidae; genus Hypocryptadius; species Hypocryptadius cinnamomeus. Next base: position 2,108 of record VYZP01069361.1, on the reverse strand, counting down.
AGAATTCAAGGTATCAGTGAATCCTTACAAGAGACCTGGGAGAGTATGTGGTGCTTGGACAAGGGTTTGTGCTCTCCAGGGTGATTTTCAAGAAGACATTTGAGAAGGAACCATGTATTGGTTCTGTGGACTTCCACGGAGTGGAAGAATATTGCTGGGAGAGGACTTCAAATTTGTAAATTGGGTTTCAAAAATCATGCAGTCATGTTAAAAATTAACTTACTTTCGGTTTTTCATTAATAATGAAAGAGCATTCTTTTCATTTTGTTTCTCATTTCTCAAGTCGTTCAGAGTACATTCTGGTTTTATCTATCTATTTATTTATTTATTTGTCATGACCAAACTCTAGAAAGATTTTTTAATTAAAAATGAAAACTGTTTTCTTCCTTCTTCAGCTAGGGCTTCAAGAAAACATCAAGTGTCATGAGATTCATGATAACAAGGATGGCTTTGGCAAAATGTTTAAACTGAGGATGAGGTTTGATTTTTTTTGTTTGTTTGTTTGGGACTTTTTTGTTTTGCTTTTTGTGGGATATTTTGTTTGTTTGGGGTTTTTCATGGATTTGTGTTTGTCTTTTGAGTGGTTTGTTTGTTGTTTCAGGTTTTTGTTTTGGTTTTTGGTTTGCTTTTTTTTTTTGTTGCTTGGGCTTTGTTTTGCTTTGTTTTTTTTTTCATTTGATTTCATTTGGTTTGTCTTTTTGTGTTGAGCCAGATAGTTTTGCTTTATTTCCAGATCTTATTGACTTCCATGGAAATCATATTGGCTAACTATTTGGTTCCTGGGCTGTTGTCCTTCTGGTGGAAGGATATGTTACTTTCAGCAGCCTTCATTTGGAGCAGGCTGCTTATTGCAACACAGACGTGGCTTTCTTGCCCATTGTGACCCACCCAGGAAGAAAAGCCCAACTCTGCTTTGGAAGTGAGGGGTGCCACTGATGCAAGGAGTTAATCACAGATTAAGGACTCCTTTTTGTGTGCTGGGGAGTTCTGAAATCCTTCATCCTGGTGACAAAACAAGCTCCAGCTCCTCGAGCTGTTTTAGGTGACAGCAAAATTCTCAGAAACAGAAGAGGAGGGGAAGAAACAATGAACAGAATTGATTAGGAACGAGCATGTAATCCCAGGAAAAGGGTGCTTTATCCACCTGCATTCTCAACCATTACCCATCACTACTGGTTACTGCTCCTGTAGGAATCCCAAATGCAAGGAACTCTCAGAACTTTGGCTCTAAGCCAAAGCTTAGAATTAAACAAAAATTTGATCTGAGACCTTGGAAAAAGCTTCCAAACTTAGGTGCTAGAAGTGAGAATGTGGGTTTATAGCTTAAAGCAGAGACAGGTTAAACTAAGTAAAAGGAAATTTAGAGTTTTAGAGTTTAAGATATAAAAATAAAATAACTACAAAGGTAAACAAAGAGATTAGAGTGCAGTACTGTGGGTTTGTGTGTCATAACATGATTGGCTAAGAAAGCTTACACTGTTACATAAATCCATAAGATTAAATATTTAAGGATTAGATCAAAACCATAAAAAATATCCTTGTTGGCAGTGTTTTATTAATCAATAACTCCTTAAAAGTTCTTTTAACTTGTCTTGTGATCTTCTAAACCATACTATAACAATGCAAACCAAACTCACCTTTCCTACCCATACAAAAAATAAGAAAATAAACCACATCATCGAAAGCAAATCAAACATCCCATCTCTAACTCATTCAAAACTCCTTCAAAAATCCCCATAACCTCCAACTATAGTCTCAATCTGACCTTTTTTCTGCATCTTCTGAGTACAGAATATGCAGATACACCTCTGAGTGCTTCCACGTGCTCCAAATGTGACAAAACACACACTTGCACCAGACACCACGACAGCAGCAGCCAGTCACTTGTGGAGAGATCCTTTTTGACTGCAGCCACATAAAACACTGACTCCTCCACCACTTCTGCATGGGCAGGTCCCACAGGGTGTGCAGGTATGGCTGGCAACAAGGCCTTGGGGAAGCTGTGGGAGTGGACATGGAAGAGTTGGGATGGCTTTGCCTTTCCCTCCCTGCTCAAGGCTGTCAGGGCTCCTCAGGGTCAGAATCACAGAATCACAGAATCACAGAAT
>VYZP01069360.1:0-29885 GCA_013400635.1 Hypocryptadius cinnamomeus | reverse complement strand
TCTGATTGCAGTTCTGCTGTTTCTGAGGCCTTTTGCAACTTTCCCAAAACCCTCTGATTTTAAGGATTCCCACAGCCTGATCTGTGGTGTTTTATTTCTGTTGAGCCATGGTTTCACTCTTCAGGTCTCGATGCCACCAGGTATTTCAGCACACACTTACATTTCAGCTCACGAGTAGTTGGGCTGATCTTGGTGTTATCTGCCTCAAAACATCAGCAGCAGGTGAGGACTGGGCTAAATAAGGCCAGAGGCAGGACTGGAAAGTTAAGCTCATGCTGGAAGGCTGGAAGCAGTGGGGCCTGCACGCTCAAGAGGTTCACACAGACATGTGCAGAAGAGCAGCTTTCCACACCCTTGTCCTGGGCAGCATTTTGCTGAGCCATGTGCTTAAATGGCAGAAAGACAAATTCCGGGGTTACCACCGAGATCCTTTTCAGTAGTAGGACATAGAACTGTGTCTTGGTACCTGGAGCTGCATCCAACCTGTGGTGGCCAAGCCTCTGGTCCCCAGGTTCTCAGGGGCTGCCACCCTCACCAGGACACCAGGCTTGGGAAAAGAAAGCTCTGGGAAATCAAGGTGGGGCAACAAAAGCAAAGCTTTCTGCTCCCTGGGGGCTGGAAAGGGCTAAATGGCAATGGTAGGGTGGATAAACAGGAAAATCTACATTTCCCCACTTTTGGTGCAGAGACATCTCAGACCAAATCATGGTTTAGTTGCTTTGTTGCAAAATCAAAATTAAGGGCTGGTGATTCTTCACCTTGAGGAGCAGCGTCAGGAGCCTTTTCCCTGGGTATTTTCTGGGCTCATTAGATTAATGGTGCACTCTGGGTGAGTGTTGAAGTTTGAAGGCTCTGTGAGACCTCTGCCATTCCTTGCTTTACCAGCTGATGACCTCGGAGCTTGGGATGCACATGGGGAAGGTCAGGGCTCCAGCCTGGCTCCCTTGATAGAGCAGCAAAGGGCACTACACAGCCACCATGAGGAGGTGTGGAGATGCCACAGACAATGTGACATTTCCCTGGAATTTATGTTGTTTGGAAACCCCTTGTTTCCCTGTGCTGTCCTGCCCAAGACCCGCTGGAGCAGCAGGAAGCAGGGAGGCCAGGCAGGGATCACTGTGGAGGACGCAGGAACGGGAGGATGGAGCTTCCTCTCTTCCCCAGCCTGTTGCACCTCTCCTCTCCCTTGCCAAGTGCCTGGCTGGTGTTCCTGAGCCATGAGCAGTGTCCCTCTGAGCTGTGTCTGTCTGTCCCCACCCTCAAACACCTCATTGTGGCTCTGTAGCCCATAGGCCTTGCTGAGCAGCAGCATCAGCCTGGTGGCTGCCAGTGGGCAGGAGATGAGTTATTCCTTCACCAGTTCCTTCATCGCCAGCCTTCAGCTGACAGGGGCCTTGGAGTCATGTGTGGGGTGGTGCCTGTGTCACTGTTGTCCCATTTCTCCTCCCTCTGCATGTCCTGTCACCAGGCCAGGGTTGAGATGGCCCTGGGACAACAGGCACGAGCTGTCAGGCATTGTTAGAGGTGTCCCAGATTTGCACTTCTCCAGCAGGGATGGAACACATCATGGAGCTGCCTTTCCAGGGAACAATTACCCATCCAGCTGGCAGTGGTATTTTCCTTCCCCTACCCTCCTGCTCCTCCCCAGCTCGGCAGGGACCCCAGGACAGGTCCCTCCTGCCCGTCCTGCCCTCTCCCAGCTCTCTCATGCTCCACAGTGTTTGCCATCACTGCCAGCCTGTCCCCACCTAAAGGGACTTGTGCTCCTTTCATCTCTGCATCTCCTTAACTCTTCATTCTTTTGCCTTGTCTTCCTCACTGGCAGGATATGAAAAAGCCACAGAAATCGAATTCCATTTAAAGGCATCCACCAAGAGAGGATTTTTTTTTTAATCCTCCTTCCCCTTCTCTCCTCCTTAAAATGAAGTTTCTTGCACTGCTCATTAGATGATAAGTGAATACAGAAAAACCTTTGAGTGAAGGTAATTCCTGGCGTGTGGAAGAGGGCTCTGGTGCTGGCTCCACATTTATGAATGCAAACGAGTCCGGGCGTCCTGTGGGGATGCTTTGTCAGTCCTTTTATCTCTAAAACCAAAGTTCAAACTGACTTCCTGAGTCAAGAACCATAAAATTATTCTGTTGAAGCATTCTCAAATGCCATCAGTGGAGGGGGGAGACCTTCCTTTCCCAGCCTCTGAACTGGTCTGTGCATGTGCAGGGGAAATGAAAGAGCCCTTCATTGTTGGGGTGCTGTTCAGCCCCGTGCTGCTCTCCTATGATTGATGGAATATATTGTGCTCCAACAGGGAAGGTCCAAATGGAAATCCCGAGTAATAATAATAGTAGTAATAATAATAATAATAATAATAATAACAACAACAACTCATGTGCTTCAGTCACCCATCCAATCCCCAGATCTCTTTTGAGACAATTAACCAAGACCCACAGAAATCCTCATCAAGCCAGGATGTCACTACCACAACCTTTGCCTTTGTTACAAATCAAAGGAGCTGTAATTTGAGGGATGTCCCTTAAGTTGGTGCTTCATCTGAGCACCATCAGCATCCCAAACCCTTGGAGTGTGGGAACATGGATAATTTAATAAACCATTCTGTTGGTGTAAATAGGTTGGAATTGAAGTGAGAGGATGCTTTAGTTGCCAACACAACCGTGGACATGGGCTAAAGCTGCCCAGGTGCCTGGCCATGCTGGTCTGGGGTATTTTGAGGAGGGTTTCCAGGATGTGCCATTAAAGAGGTGCAGGTCTGTAGGATTGGGGCACTTGCAAGTGACTTTGGAGCAATTAATCTCTGGAGCACCATTCCTGTGCACAGAAAGGAGTTTCTTTGGGGTGCAAGCACCTCAAAATCAGTCAGACCTGCTGCATCACAGGTAAGCTCTTTATACAGGCTGCACGTTTCAGCTGGGATGGTGTAAAAACACAAGCATAAACATGCCAGAAAGCTGGACAGATAAAACAGAGGAGCACAGGGCAGGGAAATGACAGTGGAGAAGGAGAAATACAACTGGTGTGACTGCCAGCACATCTGTCCCAGTTACCTCCCACCAAGGAGACACTACAAGGTCCCAGTGCTAGCGCCATCCCTGTCACAAGCCACTCAGCCAAATACTGTCAGCATTCCAGAGGTCTGGATTTCACTGTGGCACCAATTAACATTACAGTTTACAGGCAGTTTGCTGGGGTTTTGGGGGGTTTTTTGGTGGATTTTAAATTGCATGTCTTTTTTAGTAGCTTTTCCTGCAGAGATAAACTGCTGCAGTGGGTTGGGGACCAGAACAGCTTCTGATGCCTCTTTAGCTGAGCATCAGAGTGGCAAAGACATCTTTGCCCACCCACTTGTGATCTAAATCTCACTAGTGCCAGTACAATTCTCAAGCAGCTCCTGAACACAGATCACCTGGAGCAGATGGAAACCCTCCAGGGGCTGAAAGGAGAGCTCAGGCTCTGTTCCCTTTCAGTCTAGGGATGTTTTACTGCCAAGCAGGATGCAGCCAGGGCTGGAGCTTGGGCTCTCCAAGACAATGCCAAGGTCCATGTTGCTTTCACAGCCAGCGTGGAGCAATACTAGAGGACGCTTCTGTTCCTGTCCAACCCTCCCTCCAGCTGGTTTCTTCCACTACCTCCCAGCACTGTCTAAAGGTGCAGGACCCTATTTAATTAAGTAATGAGAATCAAATGTGATAGCTACAAGCATCAGCTAATTAAAAGGAGGGGAATTGCAAATGAGAAGTGCCATGAATTCACTGAAAATCAATCAAATTAGAGCATCTCATCATCCCCTCAAATGGGCCTGATCTTCTCCCTCTGTCTTGCTGCTTAACCCTTTGTACCAGCATATTTTGGTTGGTGTTAGGGGAAGGTGTTGCAGAGTCACAATTTGGGACAAGGCAGCATTTGGGGCTCCAAAGGCACGTGGGCACCCCAGTGCTTTGATCCTCTCTGGAGCACGGCTGGATCCGTGTCTCCTTCCCCCTCTGCAGGTACTGCCTGACTCCTGGCAGGGCCCTTCTTCCTTTAAATCCTCACCAAGGAACACGACAGCAGCACCACCAGAAGATGAGGAAGAAAAAATCTCATTTAATCAAAGAGAATATTAAAGCTGAGCTTTTTGTACAGCAACAGGCCTCAGATGGAGAAATCCCCTCCGTCGGCAGAGGGAAGAGCGAGGGAGAGGGAAAGAGATAAAAAAGCATCAGAGTTTTAATTAAAAAGCTGCATCCTGCCTTCGTTTGCAGCTTGTTTCCGGATCCCTCTGTTAGGCTTTACCCTTTAAATGCTCGTTATCAAAGTTGTACAAATTCCACTGACTTGGGATGTGCATTTGCTTGGAAAAGCCCTTTCTGTCTGCGGGTTGGATTGCTGATGGGGCACGGATGGGCCAGCAGCAGAGGGAAGGAGCAGAAATTGTTGTCTCAGGGAGAAGCATCCTGGCTCCAGGGATTTTCCTCCATTGGTCTCACCGCCAGGCTGGCTAATGACCAGCTCCAGCCAGGCCACCTCCATGTGAGGCTGCTCATGACCTCGCACGAGGCTGAAGGAGAAGCCAGGTGTGTTGGAAAGAACTACTTTGGCTGCTGGAGGCTCAGGAGGGCCTGTTAGGGCCTGCAGCTCCCACCACACCTTGTGTGACCCAGCAGGAATATTTCCAGAGGAACTTCAGGTCTGCAGAGATTTTGCTGAGAATTTTGCCGTGAATATCCCTATCCGTGCTCCTGGAACTGAAGGGAGTTCCATGCCTGATCCCTGCAAGCTGCATCAGAGTGGGGTTTGGCCAGTGCCATGGCCCCCAAACCCTCTTCTTGTCCAAAGTGCCACAGGACCTTTCACAGCCACTGTTCTGTGCCTTATTTTCAATTGAAGCACGAATGACCCCTTCCAAATTGGGCTGCTGAAGAACACCGTCCTCACCCCTCAGATGCACTTCAGGATCCAGAATTAAGAGACCCTATAATGTGGGTAAAGAATCCCTTACAAAATCCCTCATTTCCTGTGTGTCCCCCTTGTTGGTGCTTTTTCAGGCCTCTGGCTGTGGTGCTGGGCTGGGAAGGAGGACATGGCAGCTCGAGCTGGGGTCACAGCCAGGCTGTGTCCGAGCCCGCTCTGCAGCAGTGTTAAATGTTTAATCCTTGGGAAGAGCCGAGAGGCCGGGACACCTGGACTGGCACTCACCCATGCCAAGCTGTCTTGCCTAATCATTAGCAGAGCAGCAGCAGCCAGGGTGCACGAGTTCAGTCCCTCAATGTGTCAAGTCTGTTTCCCTTTCATGCCTGATGCTGGGGACTGAAAAATCAGAGTATCCAATGTGGCAAGTGACCTTGAGCAAGGTTGTCCATCCTGGAGATGGATGGGACTTTCTCCAACCCTTGTGCAGGGTCACTGGGGAGCCTGAACTCATTTCTGTTTTCAAGGCGTGAATCAATGCTGGATGCTGCTTTTGTCCTGTTACAAGACGAGAAAGAGATGGGAAAACTTGCTTCCCTCTTCCCACCCATCCCCCAGATGAAAATCCCAGCTTGCCACGAGGGTCAAAGCCACCATCACCTTACAATTCTGAATTTAGGACCTTTTCTCCTAAAATAAAACCTTCACTACAATGAATTGCCACCTAGCCAGGTGGCCCCGGTCCCTCAGCTGGGTCCCAGTGACAGCTGCTGGGAGCGTGCTCCGCAGCCAACTGCCGGACCTGACAAGATGTGTTAATTGGGATGTGATGTCCCTCGATGTGACACTGCTAAAGCACAGCACAACTGGCAGCGCCACTCACGGCGGGCAGCGGGGCCACAACGCCGCCTCTAATTAAAGGGAAGCAGTGCTGACAGCGAGGTGGCCGTGCCAGCACAGGGACCCTGCTCACTCCAGAAAGGGCCTGGCATGTGTGTGGCTCCAGTCCTGTTGCCCTCGAGCTGGTCCAGAGGGACCATCACTGCCTGGGAGCAAACTCAGCCAGCAGTTTCTGCTTTCTGTCTTTCCTGAAGGAAGGGCAAAGCCGGGGCACCAGCTGATAGGGGACTGTGCTATCACTCAGATGTGGGTACCTGATTTAGGTGCAGGGTGTTTGAGGTGGGAGGGTTTGACATAAACCCACTCTCACCCTCTGCCTTCACACAGACTGTGGCTGTGGCTGTCCTTGGATCCTTTCCCTTGTGCTGAGGTGGAGCCTGACTGACCTGGAAGTGCCCAGGGAGAAAACCTGGGTTGTAGCTCCAACAATGCATCTACTCACAGCTCCTGCCCTCTGTCCCATTCCTCTCTGGCTGTGCAGGATGGCTCCAGTGTCCTGTTGGGAGGTTGGGATCATGTCCCCCATGGCAGGGAGGATGCCAGGAACCCAAGCCATGAGTGTCCTACAGGGCTGGGGTGTGACACCTGCAAGGGCCGCTATGCCATGTGTGTTTGGGATGGGTCACCTCATTAGTCACAACCTCATCAAGATTAATAGGACCAGCAAAGCTCCAAGGGTGACTGAAGTACTATCTGCAGCATTGCCTTAGCCCTGGACTTGGGCCACCTTTTCCAGATTTCAGGCCAAGTTGTTTCTGACTTTACACCAAAAGTGTGTTTATTTTTTGCATAACCACACCCACATAAACCAGGGAAGGATCTGGCTCTTCCTTGGTGCAGCCATGATACCCTGGGCCTGGTCCTGATGCAATCTTTGTCTCCATGGCTCCTGGCAGTGCTGTGCTGCTGGATCAATGCAAGTTATTTCCCAGTACACTCTGGACTATGCACATGGGCCCTGTTAGGCAGGTGAATGGTGCAGCTCTCACGTCGTTGTTTCTCTCTAATTGTCATTGCTCTACAAGGAGCTCTGGATGTATCTCAAGTGGAAATAATAACCCCAGTTTTATGGGAATGAGGAAATATATACCCAGCCTAACTCCATACAAGGGCAGAGCCACTTCCCCCACGCACCAGTTGTGATTGCTCTCCATGGCTCCAGGGGAGCTTTTCTTGAGCAAATGGCACACATTCCCATTTCCGCACAACAGGCCTCAGGGAAAAGACAAAAGGTTTTCAGAGTTGTCAGTGAAGCCTCTGCAGGAGGACTCTCTGCAAGGTGCACCCTTGCCTTGTCTTCTGTGTCTGGTGTTGGCTCTGCAGAGCCATGAGGCCCCTGGAAGGTGTACTCAGGTCTCAGATGATAATCCATGTTTATATGGAAGTAAAGACCCCAGAAGAGACCAGTGCCATGACTGGGTCAAGATCCGTGCATATCCACAGGGAAACACAGGCTCTGTCTTATGGAGTTAATGATCCTAGTGGAAAACACAGCCTCAGGCAGATTGGAGATGCTTTGCCAGTGGTTAAACCGTGTGTTGGAGCTGATTTGGAAGCTCCAAAGGGGGAGGTTTCTCCTTGAGAGCCTGTCCCATCCTTCTCACTGAGCCCTTGGCTCAATCCATCTTGGCCCAGTGCCCTGCCCTGGGTGCCACAGGCATCTCTGGGCTCCACTTTCCCCTTGCTGGCCTTGGACCTCCCTGATTGCTTCGATTCCTTCCAAAAATACAAGGGGGTGTTTGGTGCTTTGGACCTGATGTGTCCTTTCTGTATTTCCCCCCGAGCTGCTTCTACCTTCTGGTATTCCCATCACCTACTGGAGTATTTTGGCTCTGTATTCCATTTTGGAGTACACCTGGCTCTGTGTCACCTCTGTCCTCCATCCTCCTCCTCACCTTGTCCTGTGCCACACCATGGTGTCATTCGCATCCTACAAACATCACCATTCCCCTCCTCTCTGCTCCAGGACTCATGAATTTCCATCAGCCAAAAACAGAGGATGGTGGTTGCTTGGATTTCCTTCTTCCATTGCCAATGGATTGAAAATTAAAAAATAAAGGACCCTTGTGTTTTGGGATGGGAGATAAAATGTTGGGGAGAGAGAGAAAAAGTATTTCTCAACATAATGAAAACACAAATGGACAAGATAATTATCTTCATAAGGGCTTGGATCCATGACAATACATCTCATTTTATAAAGCCCATTAGAGTTGGAATTTTATGCAAAACGCTAAAAGAAATCTAAAAATATAAGGCAATAGAGGCAAAGCAATGGGGATTATTAAAGGGGGAGGCGTGTTATATTAGAAGCAATAAACCCTGGAAGAACCAGGAAAAAAATGTTCTAGTAAAACTGTAATAAATGACTGGGGTTTAATCACTTGGTAAATAACTAAGATATTTCTGCAGGTTTTACACTGTCACTAAAAAAAAAAAAAAAAATAATCCCAACCCCTTGTACATTAAGGATTCAGCCAAGATGTTTTTTCTGGAGACAGAATCAGGGAAGAGTGTCATTTCAGCAATTCACTTTTTTAAATAATAGTGTATTATTTTCTGCATGGATCCACTTTTCCAACCTCTCCCTTGCTTTTAAGAGATCATTTACCATTAGCTGGGTTTTTCTCCTGTTCCCCACTCAGCGTACTCTTGAGTCTTTGAACACACAAAATTATATTATTCCGAGCAATCTTCCCCACCACAGCAAAAAGCAAACACTTTGGGAAACTCCTGGAGGGTCTCATTTTTAATAATGATCTTTCCTGTGCTTGGACCCTAATTGAAGATATTATATGGGTGTTTTAGGAAATAGAGGCACATTTTGTATGGCTTTTTCTTTACCTATTAAATAGCTGGAATCTAAAGAGTCCCTGTTCTTCCACCCCTCTAAATTATGGTGCATTCTGTTAAAATGAAAATACTTTAATTTAATATCCTCTCCCTTTTTCACAACCACCCCCATGCAGCTGAATGAAACCCAGCTCAGTTAAATTTTTAAGGAGCTGGGGGAGGAGGTGCCCAAATCCTGGCCCTGCCCCATCATCAGTACCAGCCCAGCTGGTTCCAACCCTGAGCAAAAACTGCCTGTCCACGGCAGCAGCCAGCACTGGCAGAGGCTGCACAGGGAGCTGGTGGGGTCACCATCCAAAACAGAGTGGTGGCAGATGTGGCACTTGGCAATATGGTTCAGTGGTCGTGGTGATGTTTGGTCAAAGATTGGACTTGATCTTGGAGGTCTTTTCCAGCTTTGTTGATTCTGTGATTTTAAACTCCTCACCCATGGTCTCATGAGCTCGTGGGGCCCGATGTGACCCCTTCCCCGGCAGAGGGGACATCACCCCTGAGGCACCAGTGGTACCTGGGCTGGGCTGTGGCTTTTGCCTTTGAAAATCTCACATCCCTTCCAGCAGGACAATGCCTTCAGGGGCTAAACCTTCATGCTGGAGTCTTTACATCCCCCCAACACACAGCTTTGCCAGGAGAGCTGGGATCAAAGCACCACCACAACATTTCCCAAGCAATCTATTAATGCAGGAAAATTGTGATGGAGCATCATGGTGAGAAACTGTGGGTGCTGTTCATCAGGAAAATAGGCACTGGTTCACCCCTCTAACTTGTTCAGTGTCACTTGGAGAGCTGATCCCTGTGCTGTGCACGGATTTAATCCCCCTGGATCCATCAGTGCTCCTAGGAGATGCACACCAGCTCCACCAGCATGAATGGGAGTTGCAGTGGGGGAACCCATGCAGTGAAGGCTGGTAAATCAGCCAGGAGCTCACCCCAAGTCCTGCTGTAAAGCAACACGGGGGTTCCTTCACAGAATCATGGAACCTCTTGAGCTGGAAGGCATTCACAAGCATCATAGAGTCCAACTTCTGGCCTGGCAAAAAACAACCCCAAAAATGACATTTGGTGTAAAGCAAGCAGCTTTTTGCTACAAACATCCCTTTTGATTTATTATGAAGTGTGGAGCTACACGTACCCAACTGTGCCAGGGCTTTGCCAAGGTCACAGCGGGGGGAGGCTGAATTTAAGACCCAACATATGTGTGCAGCAGACCCAGCTCTGAAGTGGCCCCAGGGAAATTTGTGTCAGGCTAAAGTGGGATTACAGAATCTTTGAGCTTCTCCACACCTCGATTCTCCCTCCTATCCAGCTGAGCTGGAGCAGCCCTTGCTGCTTGGCCAGTTTGGGGACAGGCACCATAACTCTGTCCTGCACCAGAAATGCTCCAGCAGAGAATGTCCACTCTCCAAAGAGAGCTGGCACACATTTGGTGTGGAGATTGTGCTGTTAAGAACATTTGTTTGCCTGGAAGTGGCATAATAAAGGGAGATTTATGAATGCCAGGCCTTATGGTTTTAGCATCCTCCTTAAATTTAATCCTGCTGCAAGCTGCTGTTAATCTTGCTGGGTGCTGGGACGCAGGGTGGCCTTGGAGAGGGGAGCAGGGACTCTCTGGGCTTCTGCATGTGACCCCACTGGTGCCACATCTGTAAAATGAGGCATTTGTGCCACTGTGCCCATCTGTCCCAAGGGTCACACCTGCAGGAGAAGGATGGGGTCAAGCTGCATCTTCCCATCACTGGATCCTCTTTTCCCCCTCAGGAAAAGCCCCATCACCCTGTTTGTGCTGATGTCTGAAAATCCTTGGAGCTGTGTAAATAAGAGGGATAAACAACATCTTAAAAAGTTCTGGTCTCATGCAGTTGCAGAGAGAAGGCTTTAAAATACAACCCCTTAAAAGCTCGAGACTCAGAAGGGAAACAGAAAGAAACCACTAAAAATTTACTTGTTTTATAAATGTTTGTGATTTCCTCTTTTTTTTTTAAGCTGGTCCCATGAGGTGGGGACATATATCATGGCTTTATTTGAACGCTTGGGCTGGGAAATGCAGCTCTTTCTCCTTGGAGCCAGAGAGCAATGGATGCTCTGAGCTTGTAAAGCCCCTTCAAATGGACTTCTCATCTAGCACAGAGCTGCTCCCAGAGCCCAGCTCCCAGCTGAATTCCCAGTTTCCTTATTTCTCCAAGCAGATCAATCCTCTCAGTGCCAGCCCCTCCATTTCCAGCAGCAGGACATTCTGTTTCCTGCATGGATCTTAGTCTGAAAAAAAAGGGTCTCTGCCCTAAGTCAAAAACCACTCTTAAAAATAAAATTTGAAGCCCTGAACACAGTTCTATTAAAAAAAAATTGAGCATCAAACCTTCTAGGTTTACTCTCCAGCTGGCTGGCAAGGGAAATAAATATATAAAGGCCTAAATTAAAATTCCAGGGAAGCCATCCAAAATAAATATGCAATATTTTCCTGCAAAGGACCATAATATTATTTTTATTTTTTGCTCCCAATATGATCAGACTACTTTGCATTTTAATAAATGCATAGTTTTGAAGAGAAAATAATTTTGCTTTGATATGGCGATGATTATTTGATCAAATAAACTATTAGAAGTTTTTGGGACTGCATTATGGGGGGGAAATGTTGGCTTCTTTGCAGGATCTGTCTATCTAATAGGCAATGATTGCAAACAAATAGTTATATGCTGGAACAAATGGGGAAAAATTAAGGTTATCTGGCATGGAACAGCCGAAAAATCCAGTAAGATAACAATAAGGGAGTAATGTATAGCTGAGTGTTTGGGAGATAATTGCATTTCAATTGGCTGATGGCAGAGCAGGCTGAAATATTAAGACAGTGTGGCAGAGGAGCCTCTGTCCTCTCACTCCCACCACAAAAACATCCCTCACACCTCCTGCTGGGCGCTTCTCCTCCTCCAAAGCCGCTGGAATTCTTGGTGAATTCTCCTGATGGCAGCAATTTCATCTTCATTCAAAATTGTCCCGTGTGGTCCCACTCTGCTGAGGAGTCGGGGTGGTCTGAGGGGTTTGTGTCATCCTTGAGCCCTGGAGTTCCCGGGGATGCTGAGCCAGGGAGTGCCCTGATGTCTCCTGTCAGCCAGGTGATGTGAGACAAGAGCCAAACCCCAAGAGCATCCCTTGGAGAGGCCTTGGCTGAGCTGAGGGCCTGGCCAGGTGCAGGCTGCAGGTTCTGGAGGAATATTGGGTGTGATGGATCTCTGCTGCTTTGATGAGGAGTGAAAGATTGAGAACAATTGCACCAATTGCTCTTTGCTGAAGTGTCCCCAGCTGGGCTCGGTGTAACCCCAGCTGAGGAAACTGCTGGGCTTGCAGCTCCTCAAGGACAGCCAGGGAGGGGGGAATAGCTGGGATGGAGCCCCAAAATCATTAATATCACATGCACTGGCATGTAGAGAAGCAATCACAGATCACAGAATATCCTGAGCTGGAAGGGTGCCCACAAGGATCATCCAGTCCAGCCCCTGTCCCTGCCCAGACCCCCCAACAACCCCACCCTGGGCATCCCTGGCAGCGCTGTCCAAAGGCTCCTGGAGCTCTGGCAGCCTCGGGGCCGTGCCCATTCCCTGGGGAGCCTGGGCAGTACCCGGGTCTGGGAAGATTCAACTGGCATTTGACAGCCCAGCAGGTGAGGGGGTCACCCCAGGCGGGCTTTAGGGCTGTCCCCCCTCACCCCAGGGAAACTGCTGGGGGTCACTGGGTTTATTTTCATGGCTTAATGTCCCTGCTCACATTCTGAAAGCCCGGGGTGGGGTGGGGGATGAGTCTCATTCCTTCACTGCCACCCCTGCGTGTGCAGAGGGCTCAGGGAGCATCACAGGCACCAGGGACAGCCCGGTGCTGCCAGATTTCTGCTGGTGTGTGTGTGTGTGTGTGTGGGTGTGGGTGTGTGTGTGTGTGTGTGTGTGTGTGTAAATCGAGGCTCCTTCTAGCCAGGAATAGCAGGAAAAGCCACCCAGCAGCTGCCTGGGCTCCCTCTCCTCAGCAGGCAGAGGTGCAAAGAGCTGGATGAAGACAAAAGTGGGGACAGTGTTGTGTTTAATGAACCCACACAAGGGCTGATAGCCACAAGGCAGTTGGAAGACATGGCCAGATTTTAGGGGGAAGGAGAGATAAAGCCTGTGTGTTTTTAAAGTTTTGATTTCCTGCTTTTACTGGTCCTGGATGAAAATACCTCACAGAGGACTGTGGGTTTGACAACACTGATTTTAGACTCTCCCCAGCAAACCTGGTGCAGCCTCATGACTTTGCTACCACACTGAGATTTATCCCACCTAAATTTTGCTGCCCATCTGTCACAGGCAGGATGTGTCACCTGGCAGAGGTACTGATCTGTCTGTGCTGAGGAGAAACAGCCTGGTCAAATCCGTGAGACAAAACACTATTCAGCACCTGGAATTACAGGGAGCAAAGCACATCCCCGGAATACTTATTCTGCCATCGGTGCTCATTTTCCCCTCATCCATCCCCCTCTCACACGCCATGTGTGAACAGCCTTTTCCGGCATGGCACAGAGCAATTCTCGCTTTCCCTTTGCAGTCTGCCTTCCATAATCCACTTAGAATTTGCAGCTTTTTTTCCCCTTTGTAAGCCTGCCTTTAAACTCTTGATGTAGCGCTTTTCCCATCTGTTTCTGCCTGTGCATCTTCCCCGTGTGCTGCCTAATGACTTGCTCTCGCTAGGAAGAGGCTGTATATTAATATTATCATTATCATTCTCCTTTCCACCACTTCAGATCTTGTGAGGAATGTAATTGCTAAAGCAGATTTTAAGTTACATCATGATAACCGAGCGAGTTACGGGGGAGGTTAGACTATCACTTTGCTCAGTAGTTTCAATTTTCCTTTGGTGCTGCTTTCTGAAGGACCCCGATGGCACAGTGCAGGCAAATCCCGCATGAGTGGATTCATTATTAATATTGTTGTTAACTGGCATTATTAAGTTGGAGCCTGGCAGCCCCAATTATGGGCTGAGAGCCTTTTGTGCTGGGGGCCTATTTCCCATAGAACTCCTCTTCCATCAGCTGCAGGTCCCTTATCATCGGCTAATTCTGCATCCCAGAATTTCTCTCTTGCTTCAGCCCACGTGTTCCCAGGGGGAGTATTTTCCTCTGCTTCTTGCCCTGTCCCCAGAGGATCAGAGGATGACGTTCTGTGCTGATAATGTGCCTTGAGATGTTTATTCCACTCCACTGAATGGAGTTAACAGTCTCGGTGGGTTTAACACCTGCCTAAAATTAATCTTCATTTTGTGTAGGGTGAGGTAACTGAGGGAAGTGGCTTTGCTTTCACCCTCAGAGCAGGCTGGAGGTTAATGGGACGTGAACGAGGCAGCACACCCAGTGCCAGCCTTTGGTACCTCTCTGGTGCCAACTGTGTCCCACTGCCTCAGCAGGGCTCCCACCCTTCCACTGGGAAAACACATCAGTAACACTAGTAACCACACTGGTGGTGGGCTTGGTGACCACTCTGCAGAGGCTGGGATTAATCTGGAAATGGCTGAGGGAAAGGATGCTCTCCTCTGCCCATCTCCTGGTTTAGCTCCAGGCTGCAGTGGCACTAACAAACTTCCCATGCTGGAAAACCCCATGTTCGGTGGATTAATGGCTCGAGCCTGCACTGTACTTATTAAGTGGAACAGACTATTTTCATTAAGAGACACTGACATTATTAAGGCCAGTTAAATGTCTCCTGGAGATGGTGTGCTCAGCGTGAGCTTGGTACAGCATGTCCTCCAGTTTAGCTGGGACATCCAAAATCCATCCATCAGCCCTCGACTCATTTCTGTCCCTCATCCCTCAGCTGCTGACTTTCATTTGGCCAGCCCTCCTCTCTCCCTCCTCTAATCCAGTTCCAGGGACTCAGGTGGATTGAGAACTGGGGACTCAGAGACTTTCATTATTCACATTGTGTGCACCTGAAAATTGCGCTGCCTGCTGGCTTCCAAATTGAGTACATTAAATACAATGCATTAAACTGCCGGAATATGGAAATATCCAGGGAGGGCCTCGAATTTAAGACAGTCCCAGTTTCCGAGAGTCGCGAGCTCCGTCAATAGCGGTTGGTGCAGAGCCAGGGAGGAGCAGGGGGCTGTGGCTGCAGCGGGGCGGAAGGACGGGAGCCAGATGGGGTCCTGGGCAAAGAGGAGATGCTGTTGGGATCCTGGCAAAGAGGAAGAGTCGGGCTGGATTAAAATGCAGCAAAACCCAGGCTTCATGCCCTGCCTGGCCATGTGTTCTGTCAGCTTCTGTGTAGGGCCTCACCTGTGATGCTGGAGGTGGCTGAAGGGACCTGAAGGGTGCAAAATCCCTGTGCAGCAGAGCTGGTGGTGAGGCTGGGCTGGACATGGAAAAGACCCATTTTTCCTCCCTGTTCTGCATGGGCATTGCATTCATTTCATATGTGGGAGGTGGAAATGAAATGAATCCTTGCTGCACTCAACAAGAATTGCCCAGCTGAGGAGAGCTCATGGGGGTGCCAAATGGCCCTTTCAGCCCCTCTCGGTGCCTGTGAAAGGGCTTCATCATCACTGACCACTCAATGTCGATAGTGTGAAGTTGTTCCTGGTTTTTAGTTGGGGAAAGTGAGGCAGAGCAAGGAAAACTGCTCCTTGTCAAAGGTCAAGAGCCTTTGTAGCAGAGCATGGAGCAAAACTCAGGTGTCTTGTGTTTCCTATATGGAAATCAGGTTGGGCTTTATACCCACCACTTGCCTGCCCCAGTTATCTCAGCACTGGTACCTCTGTTACTTTTATTGATATGCTCCTGTCTCCCTGAAACACATATTTCTTCCTTAAAGATGGCAAAATCAAAGCAGGAGCGCTGCCATTCAGGTGGGGTGCTCAAACTGCCTTTGGATTTATGTCTCCCATTCCACACTCGCTTGTGATGGATCTCTCAGTGCTTCAGGAGCTTCACAGATGGATTTCACAGCTACCACGTGCACAGACCCACACCTTTGTAAAAGCTTCCCATATGTTTCCCATGTGGTATAACAGTGTAGCTGAACATGCCAGGAAATGAGTATGGTGGAAATATCGAGTTTCAACTGGGAATCTAATTAGCCAGGATTTGATTGAGATAGTGGATTTCCTCTTCCATGATTAGCAAAGCTGTGTGGGGTGTGGGATGACCAATAGTGATTAAGACTTTCATTTAGAATTTCATCTTGAGAGAACCCTTGATAATTCATCTGCCCTGGGCAAGAGGTACCTGCAACTCAGAAGAGGACAGAGATTTCCAGCAGCACCAACAGATGCTCCTGCTTAAAAAATAATGGCAAACCTCTGTTTGTTGGCCAAACCTCCCTGCTCCTTGTTGGCCTGCACCACAGAGCCCCTAAACAAAGCCAAAAGACTCCTCTGCTTCTAAACTGACCCTTTTCCCAAGGAAAATAAAACCCTCCCATCCCCAACATTTCTAGTTTAGAAAGAGGCCAAATCCAAATCCAGATTTTCTCCTCATCTTCACATTGTTCCAGTTTTGGGGTTTGTTTTCGAGCCATCTCTAGCTGAGCTGCCAAGTTCCACCTCGGTTAAAGCTAGTCCTGGTCAGCCTTTCCCATTTCCTGGCTGGAAGTGCATCCCACAGCTCTGCTCCCACTGCCCCCACTGCCCTGGGCTCCCACAGTAATTGAACAGGGTATTTTAATGCCAGGCCTGGCAGCTCGGCCTAAGTGGTTGTAAACAGGGAGTCAGACATACAAGGAGAGACAGCAAGCATAAAATTTTATGGCTTAATACCAGCAATTAGAGGGGAACACGGGTATGCTTTGGAGCAAAGGTTCCTGCTCCCTCCCTGCAGAGAGGCTTCTCCATTTGCAGATATCCCTGGATGCTCCCATCCCTCACAGAGCTGTCCCTGCCCCGGACACACCTGGCTGTGCCCGGGGCTGTGGGAGCAGCACAGGTGGGCACACCTGGCTGCGTGGCAGGCTGAGCCCGGCTGGCAGGAGCTCGGCAGGAGGAGGGAGCAGCAGCAGATGCCGCCTGTCAGCCCGAGCAGATGCCTCATTAGCCACGGCGTGCGCCGCAGCCCAGCTGTGCCGAGGGGCCCGGCGGCCTCCAGCTCCAGATGAAGTTGTTGAGCTCGCCTTGCTCACCTCCCTTCTCCTCACACCCTTCTCCCTTCCCCACTCTGCTGGCCGTGGCTTGTGCAACACCTTCTCACATCCTTCCTCCTCAGCCCCATTGCATCCCTGGGGCAGCCATCCGATTTCCAAAGCACCATCCTTTGCTGCTCAGCGCGAGAAGGGCTCAGAGCCAGATCAGCTCCTGCCAGTGCCCAGCACAGAGGGTCCCCAGGGAGGGGGAGCAGCTTTTGGGCGCGGTGTTGGTGGCCAGGGGGGTTTGGCACCGAGGACGTGTCTCTGTCCTCATTTCACCGGGAGCTGAACGCTCGAGTGAGAGCCATCACTCATCGGCTTAAACAAAGTGTAGTACAAGACAATTCAATTAACTGCAGCGGGAGTCAATAGCGCGGGGCCGGGAGCGCGGCGCTTCCCGAGCCAGGGGAAATCATCCCGCTGCCTGGCGGCCAGGGACTGCCATGGGGGCAGAGAGCCATGCTGCAGAGACAAGCATCTCCTGGAGCATCCCCCACAGGGAACAGGCAGCCTTGTCTGTGAGAACAGCCTGGTTTCTCCACAGCCATCTGTACTGGGGATAGAGCCCAGGAATGGGCAAGTGTGGTCAGTAGCTTGAGGGTGAGGATTCTGCCCCTCTGCTCCACTCTCATGAGAGCTCACCTGGAATACTGTGTCCAGCTCAGGGATCCCAGTGCAGGAAGGACACAGATCTGTTTGAGTGAGTCCAGAGAGGCCACGGAGATGCTCCAGGGCTGGAGCCCCTCTGCTCTGGAGCCATGCTGGGAGAGCTGGGGCTGTTCGCCTGGAGAAAAGGTTCTGGGAAGATCTTAGAGCCCTTTCCAGGGCCTAAAGGGGCTCCAAGAGAGTTGGAGAGGGACTGGGGACAAGGGTCTGGAGTGACAGGACAAGGGGAAATGGCTTCCCACTGCCAAAGGGCAGGGATAGATGTTTTTGTTCCCCTTGCTTTCAGCACTCTCTGTTTCTCTTTACAAACTCCCTCTCTTATGAGACCTCCAGAAATACACAAAGATCCTCTGGTTCACATCTCCATCTTCTGCCCATCCTTCTATTCTCCTGCATTCCCCATGAGCTTCCCTAACAATCCCCTCTCCAATGCACTTGTAATGCTATTCCCGTGTTTCCTGGGGTTTGCTTGTGTTTGACGAAAAGACCTCATCATTCCAGATTTGTCTTGCGTGAACTATCACAGCACAAGCGAACTGGAAATCTTTCCGAGTTTTCTTTCAGAAGCTCGTCCCTCGGGAGCATGGCTTTAGTAAGTGATTTTTCTGTTCTAGCCCAAGGATTGGATCCGCATCCGGTAGCCAAATTGAATTCATTCGGGCAAGGTTAAGAGCCATTTGATACAGTTTTAGATTAGGTGAAGGCAGCCATATATATTTCATATTCTGCACTAACTGCTGCACAGTTTCCAGGGATGGACCGGTGTAGCACTTATTGACTGCTCCCCAGCGGTCCCGCTGTTACAAATGGATGTTGCTAAACAGGGAGATGGATCCTAAATCTTTTCCTGCTGAAAGGTAATGGAAATAAAACAGAGCGACAGGCAGAGGGAATGGCTCGACACTTAATAAAAGGTTGGGGCGGCTGTCAGGGTGGCTGTGGGCAGCAAGGAGAGCTTCCCTCTCAGCTGAGGGGGGGATGTTTGTATTCCTCCCCTTGGCTCGAGCTCTTTCCCAGGCAGGATTGAGTGGGACCGTTAGAGGAAAGTATTGCTGCAGTCACCAGCATGGTACCACTGAGCAGAGCAGGGCTGCTGTGTTACCGTAGTAACAGGAGGTGCTCGGTGCTCGGGATCCTTCCTGCTCCCCTTCCCGGCTAGCAGGGAGCTGAATTCAGCGCTCTGGCCTCATGCATCAAGGCTGAGTTGTGTCAGCCAAGGACAGAGACATGGTTTGAATAGTAGGACAAATGGGTTTCTCTGTTTCCTTAAGGTGAGCCCATCCACGGTGGTAGTGATGCCTGAAATGCTCATGTGCCATCGCCATCTGCTCCCGCTGGAACGATCTCAAGAGCAGGATCCCCTGGGGCCAGAGCCCTCCTTCCGTGTGCTTGGCCTGTGGCAGGAAAAAAGGGAAAAGAAATTGCCCTGATGTCTCAGAGAGGCTGCTCAGGCTGTGAGATACACACAGAGGCACAATAAGCCGAGGCAGCATCCCATGGGTCCAGGTACAGCCGTGGAAAGCAGAGAGGGGAGACTCTGTTGTCAGGGTGGAAGAGCTCACAACCCCATGCACAGCTTTTAGCACAGCCAGGTGAGAAAGGACTTCGGAAAAGAAGCAAGTTATATTTAGAATAACCAAAAGTCCCCCGGAAGGATCTTAAGGACAGTCAAGGCCCATAAAATTCTGTTCTTACTCACAAATCTCACCAATACTCTGGAGCATCAGGCCCGGGATATTTATTGCTTTTCCAAAGGGTCCAGCTCCTGAAGTCATGACATGAAATGAGGGGCTCAGCCTTCCTTGCCTTTTGACTGTTTGATCTTTACAGCAGCAGGGAAAATTTGGAAAACATAACCTTTACGTTCTGCAGAGCCAGGGAGCAAATAAAAAGGACATAGAAGTTGTTTGCTATTTATTTCTATTTCTGAAAAATTTCATCCTTTCTTTTTTTTTATTTTGAAAGCACCTTGGTCTCACACATATTTTTTAAGTGCTTGAAATGGTTTTGGGGAGTGGAGATGTGTAAATAATGACAGGGTTTGGGCCTTTTTGTGCATCTTCTGGGCTGTTCCTTAACCTGCTAGAAATGAGGAAAACAAGAGCTAGGGAATGAAAAGCTGCCTAAAGATGTGACAGGGAAGAGCACAGATCCTCTCCTCCTAGAAATGTGTTTCCCAGGAGTGGATGGAACTGGTGGAAGTGAGAATGCTTGACCTAAACCCTTGTGTCACACCAAGAGCTCTTCAAAGCAGGAGACAGCACAGAAGAGCTCTTCAGCTTCATGTCACAAGTGGCTCTAGAAATGGTGTTCAGGGTGTTCAGTGTCAATTCTCACTCCACATTGTCCAGAGGACATTTGCTGAGGCTATTCTGGGTGTTTTTGTTAGACAGAGTCCTGGGAGTGCAGACCTGTGACTGTGTGACATCAGCATTGAGACGTCTCCACTTCCCCTCCAGACAAAGCCAGGGATCAGAGGGGCAGGAGGTCACAGCGGGGGGACACAGGGCACTGCCATGAGAGGATGTGACATTTAAGCTCCACTTTATCTGTCTTTTGTCAGTAGAAGGCTTCCTCCTCCTTTTCCTCCTCCTCGTCCTTCTCCTTTTCCTTCTCCTTCTCCCCCATGTTCCTCACTCAAACTGCCCCTGTGAAATTCAGGGTCTCTTTGATGAGGCATCTCCTTCCCTGTGCTAATCCATGATATCTCGTCCCTTGGGGCTTTCCCATCTCATTTTCCCAGCTATAAATGTGTTTCTCCCCATTCTCCCCATTTATTGACCCTTCTGTTTAAAATGGCCAGAGGACTAGTGGAGAAAATGAACATTTTTGTTCTTGTTTGAACCAGAAAAAAGCAAGCCCTCCTCAAAAAATTGCTCTGCATCATTGTTTGTTTTCTTCATAAACCAATTCAAAACTACCAAGTTGGTTGGTTTGTTGTTGGTGGTGTTGTTGTTTGGGTTAGAAATGAGTGCAAGCCAGGTAAAAATATTTTAGCTTGAGGGATTTTCCACCCTGAAAAGACAAAAAGCAGAGAAAGCAGTGTGGAGGAAACAAACCTCAAATAACACAGTGCTGCGAATCCCACCAACCTGGGAATTAAACATTGCTCCTTTTCCATCATTTCCTCAGAGAAGCCCAGACACTGTGAACAGTCTTGACAAACGTGCTTATATTGTTTGATAGGAATCTTCCAGTCAGTACCAAAATACAGCGTTGTGGAGCAGGAGGGGGAGGGAAGATGCACATTCATCTGTCCAGGGAGCAAACAGCACATGTTTGGATTTCTATGGACACAGGCGGATCCAGGACTGACTGGGCAGCAGCCAGAGGTCTTTGATTGAGGGTGTTTGATGGCTGTGTATCCAGCAGTGTAAATGCAAGGGAAAGCGTTTCCCTGTTGGCATCTGCATGGAGAGCAGCGATAAATTCAGGATGAAAGATCGCGCTCATCGCCGCGAGACCCTGAAGGGATGGCCGGGCACGGATGGAGAGTGATGGCTCACCAGGCACAGGAGCTGAGCTGGCAGGAGCCTGCCTTCCTCCCGGAGCCGACCTCAGCTCAGGAAAAAGAAAACCGCAACATTTTTGCTGCTCTTCAGAATTCATCCTTTTTTCCAGGGTCCCAATTTCACATCATTTGAAGGAGGAGGCAGGCTTTGGTGCTGACTCTGGATGTCTCCCTGGGCCAGCTTCAGAGGAGGCTGTGTCATCTCCAACCTTTCAAGGAAGCCACAAGGGCTTAATTAAAACCTAAACCCGCGCACCGCTATTCAGATGAGACCATGGGCTCCTCTGCTGACGGCAGCTCAAACTTGTCACTTTGCTCATGCTGCACATCCGTGCTGGAAGGGAGGAAATTTCAGCTGAGAGACAGGCCCGGGGCTGGCGTGGGCTGAGCCCCTCTGCCAGAATCCCCTGGCTGGCAGGAGCGGGTCGGGGGCCAGCAGCATCCCTGTAAGGCCAGGGAGCAATCAATCACTGGGGCTTCGTTAAGAGATGCATCCAAGGCAACTGCTTGACAGAGCCAGTGTGCAGAGGTGACACACATCTGACTCCAGTCACCAGGACTTGAGGGAGAGGGAAAATCTGCATTTCCTAATCACATCGCTCTGGTCAGAAGTCACTTGTTTTCAGCTCCACTCTGGGCATTTGCATGCTTGGAAGGAAAAAATGTAATATTAACCATTGCCTCCCATCCCTGAGGAGTCAGCCAGGACATGAAAAGGAGCAGCTACAGAGAGAAATGGTTTGGGAGGGTGGGAGACCCAGAAGAGTGTAGATTCAGGGAGCAGCTTAAAAACAGGGTGGAAATCCAGCCCATCCATGCAATACCAGTTTGTGGTTCCCAGTAAAAGAAGAAACCAGGCATTGAAAAGGGGCATATCTGTGAGATGTTCTCGTTCCTGTGTGTGGCTGTAGCACTCGTGTGTTGATAGGGCTGTGCATGGACAGGCTGCACCTGTAGGACACACCTGTGTGACACAGGACAGGTGTGCACCCCAGGAACACCTGTAGGGTGTGCATCTGCATGTGTTTGCACCCAGACAGACCAAAAGAGACCTTAGTGAGACTGAAGGGACCACGGAGAGATTGTAGAAACTGTGCTGAGGCTGAAGCATGGTGATGTTGTAGAGATCAGTGAAGCTGTGGAGACTTGATTACCCTGTAGAGACTGTGGTGAGGTTGTAGAGACCATGATGGGGTTGTAGAGACTGTGGTGAGGTTAAAGACATCATGGTGAGGTTGCTCCTCTATGCAGCTTGAGGCCGTTTCCCCTTGTCCTGTCACTTCTTGCCCAGGAGCAGAACCCGGGCCCTACCTGGCTGCCTCCTCCTGTCAGGGGAGGAGGAGGAAGGTTGTAGACACCCAGAAGGTCCCCCCTGAGCCCCCTTTTCTCCAGGCTGAGCCCCCCAGCTGCTCCTTATCAGACTTGTGCTCCAGCCCCTTCCCCTCTCTGTCCATGGTGTCTCGCTTCTGCCTGGGGGCTCAGGAGGTGCTGCAGGAGTGGTTCCATCAAGAGGCACCAGCCATTCCCACTGCCCTCTGATTCCTAGCACACAGGGCCCCTGTGCCAAGCATACCTCACAACAACTTGCACAGCAGCTGTAGGAAAGTAATTTCTACATTATTTGATGCTCAGATGTTGGGAACCAGGTTGGGCCTTGCTCAGGTACTTCCTGAACAAGCACGTGAAGGGAAATCAGATTAGATATTGGGAAGAAATTCTTCCCTGGCAGGGTGGGCAGGCCCTGGCACAGGGTGCCCAGAGCAGCTGTGGCTGCCCCTGGATCCCTGGCAGTGTCCCAGGCCAGGTGGGACACTGGGGCTTGGAGCAGTCTGGGATAGTGGAAGATGTCCCTACTCAGGGCAGAGGGCGGAATGAGACAATCTCTAAGGTCTCATTCCATTCTGGAATTCCAGGATATCCAGTAGCACATGGAGGTGAACGAGATGCTGTGAGGGCACCACACACATCCCAGCCCATCCTGCTGTCACTGATCTCTCTTCAAGGAGATCCCAGCTGCTCTCCCCGCTCCATCTGCAGCCCCCAAACAGCCACTGTGGGGGAGAAAATAAAACACTGAGATCAAGGTGGGGGAGGGAAAAATTATTTTTTTAAATTCAGCTGTTCTGGCATCCCATAAATCTCAATTTATTTGTCCTTTTCTCTTTATACAAGCATGAAGGGAAGCAAAGCCATGTGCACTGAGCCTCCCTGGGGTCCCTGTCAGCATGGAGGGGGATGTTCAAGGCAAGATGCCTTCAGCCCTCAGCCACCTGTAGTGAGGGAAAGGGGCTTTGTGGAGTTTAATTTAATTTTCCCCCCTCAGGTGTCTCCGTGGTGGGATCATTCACAATGATTTTTGCCCAAGGGAAGAGGAAGGTGCTGGAAGGGGAAGGAAGAGCTGAAGAGTAGAACAGTGGGAAGTGACCTGAGGGTTCTGGTTGAGGGCAAGTTAGACATAAGTCACCAGTGTGTCCTGCCAGCCCAAAGGCCACCATGCCCTGGGGGTATGAGGCCAGGGAGGGATTGTCCTGCTGTGCTCTGGGCTGGGGCAGCAGCTTTGGGTGCCACAATATAAAAAAGACATGAAGCCATTAGAAAGCATCCAGAGGAGGCCGTGAGGATGGGGAAAGGATCTGGAGGGGCCCATGAGGAGCAGCTGAGGGCACTGGGATTGTTCAGCTGGAGCAGAGGAGATGAGGGCAGAGCTCAGGGGCTGCAGCTCCTCCCCAGGGCAGCTCTGATCCCTGCCCTGGGACAGGGACAGGAGCCAGGGCACGGCTGGGGCTGGGCCAGGGCAGGGCAGGCTGAGATCAGGGAAAGGTTCTTTCCCCAGAGGGTGCTGGCACTGCCCAGGCTCCCCAGGGAATGGGCACGGCCCCGAGGCTGCCAGAGCTCCAGGAGGGGTTGGACAGCACTGCCAGGGATGCCCAGGGTGGGGTTGTTGGGGGTCTGGGCAGGGCCAGGAGCTGGATCCTGGTGTGTCCCTCCAGCTCAGGATATTCTGTGATTTTCTGATTCTGTTTCTCAGGTGCCCAGTGCGTGAGGGCTCCTCGGTCCCAGGTGCCAGGGTTCAGCTCAGCAGGGCCCTGAGGCAGCTCCTCCCTCCACTCCCCTCACTCTGCTGCTGGAGAAGCTGCTGGGGGTGGCTACATCAGGGTGATGCTGTGGTGATGCCGTGGTGATGTTGTGGTGATGTTGTGCTGATGCTGTGGTGAGGTCAGGAGATGAGACAGTGTCATGGTGAGGAAACACCAGTGGCTGCTCTGTCAGGCAGTCCAGGGGGTGTGCCACAGCTCTCTGGCCCCACTGCAGAGCGCCCTGTCNCCTGTAGAGACTGTGGTGAGGTTGTAGAGACCGTGGTGGGGTTGTAGAGACTGTAGTGAGGTTGTAGAGACCATGGTGGGGTTGTAGAGACTGTGGTGAGGTTAAAGACATCATGGTGAGGTTGCTCCTCTGTGCAGCTTGAGGCCGTTTCCCCTTGTCCTGTCACTTCTTGCCCAGGAGCAGAACCCGGGCCCTACCTGGCTGCCTCCTCCTGTCAGAGGAGGAGGAGGAAGGTTGTAGACACCCAGAAGGTCCCCCCTGAGCCCCCTTTTCTCCAGGCTGAGCCCCCCAGCTGCTCCTTATCAGACTTGTGCTCCAGCCCCTTCCCCTCTCTGTCCATGGTGTCTCGCTTCTGCCTGGGGGCTCAGGAGGTGCTGCAGGAGTGGTTCCATCAAGAGGCACCAGCCATTCCCACTGCCCTCTGATTCCTAGCACACAGGGCCCCTGTGCCAAGCATACCTCACAACAACTTGCACAGCAGCTGTAGGAAAGTAATTTCTACATTATTTGATGCTCAGATGTTGGGAACCAGGTTGGGCCTTGCTCAGGTACTTCCTGAACAAGCACGTGAAGGGAAATCGGATTAGATATTGGGAAGAAATTCTTCCCTGGCAGGGTGGGCAGGCCCTGGCACAGGGTGCCCAGAGCAGCTGTGGCTGCCCCTGGATCCCTGGCAGTGTCCCAGGCCAGGTGGGACACTGGGGCTTGGAGCAGTCTGGGATAGTGGAAGATGTCCCTACTCAGGGCAGAGGGCGGAATGAGACAATCTCTAAGGTCTCATTCCATTCTGGAATTCCAGGATATCCAGTAGCACATGGAGGTGAACGAGATGCTGTGAGGGCACCACACACATCCCAGCCCATCCTGCTGTCACTGATCTCTCTTCAAGGAGATCCCAGCTGCTCTCCCCGCTCCATCTGCAGCCTCCAAACAGCCACTGTGGGGGAGAAAATAAAACACTGAGATCAAGGTGGGGGAGGGAAAAATTATTTTTTTAAAATTCAGCTGTTCTGGCATCCCATAAATCTCAATTTATTTGTCCTTTTCTCTTTATACAAGCATGAAGGGAAGCAAAGCCATGTGCACTGAGCCTCCCTGGGGTCCCTGTCAGCATGGAGGGGGATGTTCAAGGCAAGATGCCTTCAGCCCTCAGCCACCTGTAGTGAGGGAAAGGGGCTTTGTGGAGTTTAATTTAATTTTCCCCCCTCAGGTGTCTCCGTGGTGGGATCATTCACAATGATTTTTGCCCAAGGGAAGAGGAAGGTGCTGGAAGGGGAAGGAAGAGCTGAAGAGTAGAACAGTGGGAAGTGACCTGAGGGTTCTGGTTGAGGGCAAGTTAGACATAAGTCACCAGTGTGTCCTGCCAGCCCAAAGGCCACCATGCCCTGGGGGTATGAGGCCAGGGAGGGATTGTCCTGCTGTGCTCTGGGCTGGGGCAGCAGNCTGTCAGGCAGTCCAGGGGGTGTGCCACAGCTCTCTGGCCCCACTGCAGAGCGCCCTGTCCAAACGGAGTGCCATCCCTCTAAAAGCCCTGCAGGAAGGGTGTGGATGTGGCCTTTGCTCCCAAACCCCGCAGGCTCTGCAGCCCCAGGGTGTGGGGGGGTGTTGTGGCTGCTCTCCCTCAGGGCTTTGGGCACAGGGGGTGACTCAGTCCAGGTGAAACAACTCTTCAACCAAACATCTATTTTCTGGCCTGTTGCTGAAGCAGTAATTGTGGGGTTTCAGTTGGTTTTGGATTTTATTTTGCTTCTTGGAGTAGCTGCTCTGTTTTTCCTGAGCTCCCAGCAGGATTTGCTGAGGAGTTTGCCATCCACAGCACCTGGATTTGATGTGCCCATACTTGCAGAGAGGTGGGATTGGGATGCTCCCAGCCTTGGAGGATCCCAGGGTTTGCTGTGATCATCTCTGTAACCTCTCCAAAGCTCTTGCTGAGTGGTGCTGCAGCTGCTTGGGTCACCGGGAGTTTTAAAAGGTTTTTGCAGGTTCAGGAGTGCACAGCTGAGAGCAGGCAATGGGTGCTGCTTCCCATATCCCTGCACTTCAGCTGCTGTGCAGCATCTCCCACCCATGGCGGGATGGGACAGCCTGGGGGTTTTTCCTTCAGAGCAGTGGGAGCTGGCACAGACTGTTGAACACCTCTTTTCTGACTGATTAACACCCCCTTTCTGACTGTTTAACACCCTTTTCCTGACTGTTAAACATCCCTCTTTCCCCCTCTTGGCACAGAACTTGTATCCAAATCTTCATTTTCCCTGGACTAGGACATTCACAACTTGTGTGCAGTAATTACACTCTCCATCGCTTTCCCATCAAGAAATAAATGGAAGAAAAGCACGTCCCAAGGTAGCAGCACTGACCTTCATTTCAGAAGGTTAGTCACAGTCAGCTGGGCTATAATCCAGCCCTAAATTTACCCAAGACCTTGCTGTTCCCTCGAGCTGGTCATGTGCTGAGGTGGGGAGTAGGAGGCTGATGGGAGAAGCACAAGTGCTCTGGGAGGTGTTTTCCATGGGAAAAGGTGGCTGTGAGGAGGGGCTGGGGGTGGATTTTTGGGGTCACTCTCTGCAACAGGCAGTTCCTGATGTGTGCTTCGCTCTGTTGGTGGCTTTGAGAGCAGGAAGGTGTTGGGGTCCCCCTGAGGTCAGACATTCAAAGTTCATTAATCCTATTCTCTTCCATAGCCTGGAAGGGCTGTGGTGCTGCCTGTGTCTCCCTGAATGTCACCTTTGCCTCCTGATGATGGATAAACTTCTTTCCAAAGACTTTTCCTAAGGTCAGGTGGTGCCTGATGTAACTTTAAAAGAACATGGGCTTCCTTCACTCTGTCCCACGTAGCTCTGAGTGATGAAACCCTCCCACCAGGGTTGGCAGTACTGGGATAAACCTTGGGAGAGGTCAGCAGCTCTGTCCCATTCCCTCCAGCCTCTTGGTTGCTGCAGCACGTTCTCACCAGTCTCAGCAGCCTGCTGCTGTCTGCAGACATGGGAATATTCCAGCCCATGGAATGCCAGGGAATATGGTCACCAGACCATTTAAAGCTTGCTGAGGGAATATCTGCTTTAAGGCCTTCAGGATGCCAACGTGTTGTGTCTGATAGTCCAGGGAAAACCTTCCCTGCTCTGCTCTGATGCTGTGATGAGGGAGATTCAGCATTTCTTGGTGTTCTTTAGGGAACCTACCAGCCCTCCTTTACAAAGGAACTCTGTCTCCTCCTTCCAAAGTTATTCCTGTGTTCTTCTGCCCAAGAAGAGGATTTTGGGGTCTGTGTGGAGTGGACAGCTGTCCTCTGTGCCCAATCCTACTTCCTTTGGCTGTGGAAGGGAGGGAGATATTTCTGCCTTTCCCTGAGAGGATGATTACAGAATGTTGAGGTGGAAGACACTGTCTTGATCTGCTGTAAATCCAGCTGCATTCCTGCACCTCAGCTGCCCTAACACAATGTGCAGGGTAAGAACTGGATCCTGGTATCTTTATTATCCCTCTAGACTTGCTCTGCACCACTTGCTGTCTTTGAAAGAGGAGGGGCGGAAATAGATGGCCATGAGAATTGTGTTCAGCTATTTCATGAAAGTCATAATCATTTCTAATCTCAACGTGCAGGGACTGCATCACACGGCCCAATCTGTCACCAAGATTGTCCTGCAGCTGCAGTTCAGCCAGAAGTAAAAACCCATCCAGAGACGGAAAAACGGGAAACAAGGGTCTCTGGGGCTGGGCAACTTTTTGATGATGGGACAGCCCAGGTGCTGAGCACTGGTGGGTTATCCAAACCAGTCCTACAGATCTGAGATGCATCCCTGGGATGGGAATGGAAGAAGGAGCAACTGGTCTATGACTTGCTCCAAGGGTAGATGGAGAAGGTGTTCCTTCTGTCCTCACTGCAGGCAGGGCTGACAGTGCAATTCCCAATTCCCTGTGGGATACCCACAGCATTGGAGAACCCCAGCATGGTTTGGGTTAGAAGGGAACTTAGAGACCATCCCATTCCACCTCCTGCCATGGGCAGGGACACCTTCCACCAGACTGGGTTGCTCCAAGCCCTGTCCAGCCTGGCCTTGGACACTTCCAAGGATGAGGAGGAGTTTCCTCAGACAGCAAGTGAGTCTCAGACAAGGGTATTTCATCTGGGCAAATGGCAAGGTGTGACCAGAACTCTGCTCATCTCCTCCCAAAGGAGCCCTGGGGATCCATCCCTCAGCATTCAGGGCTGGGGCTGTGGGGGCAGCAGGTATTCCACTTGTGCCATGGAGTCTCTCTGTGTCTGCTGGGCTTTAATGCAGATTGTTGTCTCTTTTCCCACATCAGGAGGGCTGAGTGCCCTTGGTGATGGGTCTGCCTGCCCAAAGAGCCTTCAGACACTGGTGTGAGTGCCCTCATGTGCTGCAGGACTCTCCTCTGGGAAGTCCCTGAGCTGGCAAAAGGGAAGGACACTATTAGGGAAGTTGGAATCCCTCCAGCATCTGTGATCCTCTCATGTTTGTTCCCTGTGTGTTTGCCAAAAGCACCCTTATTTATTTCATCAGCTAAATGCTGCAAACCAGATGCCTGAGTTCCATCAAGGCATTTAATGATGATGATCATTGCTTCCCCTAATGCAGTGTCTTCTAGCGAGGACGATGCCACAGCAGGGCACAGCTGTTGACCAATGGCGGCCTGTCTGTTTTCTCCAGTGTTTTATGGTACTTATCTTTTTTTTTTTTTCCCTGCTAGGCCTCCTTTTATTTCCCTCTTCTTTTTTTTTTTTTTCATTTTTTCTGCTGAGTTGCAAGAAGTTCTGAGGTGGAACGTGGCAGCTGTTTAATGGTGCAGGAAGGAGCCTGGCGAGGCAGATGAGCTCAGGGAGTGAGGAGAGCCTCCTGCTCCTCTGTAGTGCTGCAGAAAGTCTCCTGTGTGACACAAACGTGGGCCCACATCCTCCCAGAAGCAAAAAAAAAAAAAATGTGGCTGCTCTTTCCCAGCAAAGCTAGGAGTAAATAACACAGATGAGTAAATAATACAGACCAGGCTGCACGAGGAGCCTTTGGCACAGCCAGAAGGGAAGACTGATCCTAAGGGGTTTGTTTCTGGTGCAGAGCCATGTTTTTCCTTGGCTGGATGCACCAAGATGAGCTTGAGAGGACACGAGGCAGGGCACAGATGTTGGGAAAGGCACACGTTGGGCGTGTGGGGATAACTTGGCACAGGAAAGCTGCTCAGAGCCTGCATTTCCCAGCGGTGTGCTCGACTGTTCTGCTGAGCTGCTCCACTGATCAGGATTGAAAACGTGCTGGGGACAGGTCAGGTTGCTTCATTTCATCTGGTGGCTCCACTGGGAAGGTGGGAGCAGGATCATGTCCTCACATCCAAGGTGTTCCAGGATGGACAGACTGCAGCTGCTGTCGAGACAGGCAGAAGCATTTCCCAAAAGGTGATATCAGCCCACAAGGCACTTCCCAAAAGGTGATATCAGCCCACAAGGCATTTCCCAAAAGGTGATATCAGCCCACAAGGCACTTCCCAAAAGGTGATATCAGCCCACAAGGCACTTCCCAAAAGGTGATATCAGCCCACAAGGCATTTCCCAAAAGCTGGTATCAGCCCACAAGGCACTTCCCAAAAGGTG
>VYZP01069359.1:2757-13185 GCA_013400635.1 Hypocryptadius cinnamomeus | reverse complement strand
AATTGGTGTATTCCCTTTTTCTTTCTTCATCCACAACAAAGTAATTGAAATTTTGATAGATCCCTGCATGTAAGTAATCATGGCACTGATGTACAATTCAAGGAATATTCAATGCGTGTATCAGTATCTCCAACTCTGCTATTCTGCAGAAAGAAAAGTTTAAAATAAAATCCCTTCAGGGATTTTTTTTCTTATTTATGGCTGTCACTGTCTTTTGCAGCACTCACATGATCCAGTGAAATTTGCCAAAGGTCATCCAGAAGAGCATATATTATAAAGGAAGTGGATGTCTCTTTATGCCACTGCCAATACAGAAAAATTACTGTTTGAGCTGAGCTACAAATTCAGTTCCCTGAAGTAGTTTAGCATATATTTCTTTAGAAATCCTAATATATCCTTCTAGGTCAATTTGGTTTTTAGCACCAATTGAAGTTAAATGCTTTGTAGAGGCTAACACCTGGGTGTATTTAAGAAGGCAATGCACTCATCTTTTTAGACATTATGTTAATTTGGTATTTTAGAATACATAAAAGTAAATGGAAATATTCCAAAACAACCTGCCAAGTGTAGAAATTCCTAATTTATTCACTGAGGACTGAAAGCTACAAATCCAGTAGTCACTTACAAGAAACTGGTCCTTGACTACTGAGGTAATGGCAATCAAAGCTTCTAAAGCTTGAATGAAGCCTGGGTATCAGATCTCACAGAATCCCCTTAGACCTCCCAGGTGGATTTCACTTCCAAATACTGAAAATATTCCAATGCTACTGGGAATACTACCAGCTGTATGTTTAGAATTGAAACCACATTGGTCAGGAAGGGTTTTTAAATGAAAAAGGATGTGTTTTCTGCACGGATCGATGAAGCTATGATTTTTAACTTTGACTGGCAGAGAATGTGTGCATGCACAAATTTTCTGAAAGGTGATTTCAAGGGGAAGAGATGAGGTGGGACCTCAGTGGCAGAGCTGAAACTTAAAAGGACAAAGGAGCACTGCCACCCACCTGCCCTTGACTCACCATCCTTAACTCCTGCTGGGAGGACAGACTGATTATTTCAGGCCCTGCCTTCCAGTTCAGTAACTTCAGGTTACAAAAAAGAGGTATAACTGCATGTTTAGAAATAAACAAAACCATGTGTCTCTCTATCCCACAAATTAACTGTTCATTGCATGTCCTATAAT
Source organism: Hypocryptadius cinnamomeus (assembly GCA_013400635.1). Taxonomy (NCBI): domain Eukaryota; kingdom Metazoa; phylum Chordata; class Aves; order Passeriformes; family Zosteropidae; genus Hypocryptadius; species Hypocryptadius cinnamomeus. The sequence continues at coordinate 12,002 of VYZP01069359.1, read as the reverse complement.
TACTTCCCTTAGAGGTTGCTAGCCAGCACCTAAAGACATTTTCTTTCAAAGCTTGTGTCATGTCTTTCTGTGTGTTCATTTGAGGCAAAGAAAGGATTAATCAATGACGAGAAAACTTTCAGAAGGAATGTTATCCATTCTGAAACAACAGCTCTATAAAAGACAGCCCATAAAACAGTGAGATGTTTAGCTGGCTGCTGATCTGGTTTTAGCAGGCAGACAACCAGTTTTGGCATAGTCCTTGCAGAAGCCCAAGAAAAGGTTCTTTCCCTCAGGGAACATGTCTACTATCAGACTGAGTTTTAGTGTTCCCTTTCTCCTTCCATCTGGACAGTTCTTACCAACTCAGCTAGATGGTTTCAGTGCTTACTCTCAGGTAAAGGTTAAATATGACTGGTGAGAAAAAGTTTCAAAAGAGTGGATATTATTATATTTTTCATTAGAGTCCTAGGGATCCAATACCAGAAGGCATAATTTTTACTTGTCTCTCTCCCAAAAGGCATATTTAAGGTAATAGTCCTTGAAAGTGCCAATGCCTTTCTGAAGTCCTGTGGACCTCCTCAGACATTTTGGTCAAGTTTCTTCGGTTTTGTCTCTTTTCTAGGATTTCTGAAATGGACATAACTTCACTCACTTTTAAATTTTTTTTTTAAATACTGTTTAAGTGAACAGAATTCGGTGCCAAGTATTACTTTTCTTTGTTAATATTAATGTCTGATACCAGGAGGTCATTCTCGTAAAATAATCTGCTTGGAGATTTCTACTGCCCTTCCCATCCCTGTACAAGCACAAGTGCCCTGGTCATTCTTGCTATCACATTGTAAGAAATGAAAATTTTCATGAAAACTCTCTCCAAATTAATTCAAATAGCTCATACAAAAGTCATATGACCTGTTACTCTATTGTCACTATGAATGCCATTATTGTCAGTGCTATTCATGGAGGCATGATGCAATGTAAAAAAACCACTTTTTTCCATGTTCCAACCTAATCCTACTGTAGATATGTTTCTGCAATCTTTTTGTCTCTAAGAGACCAGACTTTCACTGCCCCCCACCCAAAAAATTGGAAGCATTGTCTTCTTGTGCAGCCACGCAAATTGTACTTCTTTTTCTCCTGATAAAAATATTGTTTGATTTTCTGAGATGTTACATTATTAATGATGATGAAGACATGACAAAAATAATGAAAATATAGTCTGTTATCAAAAAGACGTTGATATTGGAACAGAAACAGAGGAAGCTGTCATTTCTTTGCCTCAAGGGGGTGTTCAACAACATTCCCACTATAAAGACTTAAAAGAAAGCTTCCAGGCTTCGGCAGGTGCACAATAGAAGAAGCTGCCATTGCTCAACTATTTTGCCTTTCAAATAGTATCTCTTCTAGTGAAATATGCTAGATATTTTATAAAGGAATGACCGGTAGAGAAAATCCCACCACAACAACCATCTAACAAAAGATAAGCAAAGCACATCAGTTAAAAGTATGAGATAAAAATGGAGCAGAAATAAAATCCTTCAGATTGATGCTTTTATTAAACATCTTCCTGCATGTTCTGTGACCTAGCTTTACATACAGTTAGTAAATAGTCTTCTATGTATTCTTGATGTCTTTTAACTTTATTTTTTATCTGTTCAAAAATGCTGACTTTGTCAGGATGCTGAAAATAGTACTTGACTAGTCTAAGTGACTGTGAGATTAATTTTTTGTTAAGAGATGAGTATTTAGTATTTTCTTTTTAATAACTTGATAAATTGCTGTGCATTCTGTACCTTATGTCAGAATTTATTTTTACTACAGGTAACCTAACTGTTATTTGAAATTTATAATGGTATATGTTTCATATTATGAAACCTATGTTTCATGTTATGTTCTGGGTAGTCTCAGTTTCCAATAAAAAGTTAAACATTTGCAGCATTCAGAGAAGGGCTTTGACTTACTGTCCAATGAAGGTTGAGAGAATTAAAAATGCTGAGAAGCATTCAGGCTTTGTGCAATGTTTTTTTCTATGTTAACATGCAGGAAGATAAAAAAGGGCATTTTTCAAATTTTGTCTAAAGTATTCTGATCAATAGGACCATTGAAATTAATCTCCAGTAATAGGAAAGTGCTTGGGGGCATGCCAGTAATTAGGATGCAAGAAAGGGGATGGTCTGGCACAACAAAGGTTTGCAGTCTTATATGCATGTTTATGTGGACATGAAGACATGATTTCTTTTTTCAAGGTGGCCTATTTGAAATTGTTTTGAAATTTGATAAGTTTTTTGGTATGACAAAGTGTAAGGTTACAGGTTTAATAAAAAGAATTCAGAATAAGGACGGGAAACTCACAAAATAAAAGATTCCTTTGCAATGTTTTGACTAAAGAAGCCAATGTAGCCCTTTGACGTATTAATAGGTACAGGAAATGGAAGTAGCAGAGGGCTTTTTACTTCTTTATATGATATTAAGGTGTCAGTCTCGGAGTCCCTCAGGGATTTTCAATGCCCTTGTTTTTAAAAAAAGATATACTGAAAAAGTGGAGAAAATCAGAGGGGTCATTAAAAATTAGTCAAAGAATAAAGAAAAAGCCTTATATAAAGACCTTAAAGTGCATGGCTTGCAGTAGGAAAAAAAATGTGGTGGGATAATGAAATCTGGCCACCATTATTTTTCATTGCCCCAGGCTGGGAGAGCACTTAACATGTAAATCACCCTCTCTTTGTACAATTTGTTATTAATATTGTTGCTGTTATTTTCTTCTCTCATTGCTGCTTCCAGTAAATTGCTCCTGTAATCTTTGACTTTAGAACTTCCTGCTGCGAGGAGTGGAAGTGAGTACTGGTGAGAGCACTATATTGGGACTCACCATTCTTAAACCACAGTCCTACATTTCAGTCATGATGTTAAACATGAATTATCAAGTTACAGCTAGACAAAGTGGTGTGTTTTGTATCTGCCCAAGCCCAGGTGCGCTGTAGAAACAGCGCAATAAACATGGGCTGCATGAAAATCACAGTACAAGTTATTCTTCCAAGGTAGGCTAATGTCATATGTGCACCATACATACCTTGGTTGTCTACCTATATACAGCCTGAAAAGGGAGTCACAGAAAAATATAACATCTGTCAAGTAAGTGTAGGTGAATAACTTAGTTATTAGTAGAAATAGTCAGCATTAGAAGGAGTGCACATTGTAATGAACCAGAAGAGAAGAGAGAGTGAATGGGAACCAGGGATATAACAAAGCATTAGGTGTGGTCTGATGTTTTCCCCTTCCAAAATAAGCTGTGGAAGGTGCCACAAACAAAACAGCAGAATCACAGAATATCTCAAACTGGAAGGAACCGACAAGGATCATCAAGTCTGACACCCCGCTTTTTATAGAACTACCTCAAACTAAATCATGTGGCTAAGAACATCATCCAGATGTTCTTTGAAGACATTTTGATAAGGTTGGTGCCACAATCACTTCCCTGGGGAAGTGGTCCAACATCCTTCTCGGTGAACCTTTCCCTAAAATTAATTTTGAACTTCCCCTGATGCATTTTTATTCCATTTCCTCATGTTCTACCTTTGTTTACCACAGACAGGAGATAAGTGTTTCCCCCTCCCCTGCTCCCCCCTCCATCCCTTCCCCTCAGCAAGCTGTAAAGTGCCATGGGGTCATCTCTCAGTTTTCTCTTTGTCAAGCTAAACAAAACAAATAGCCTCAGCGACTCCCCATAAGCCTTGCCCTCGAGACTTCTCACCATCCAGGTTGTCCACCTCTGTAAACATGTCAACACTTTGACTGTTTTGAATTGCATTAATTTTGTATCTTATGGCAATTTTTTTAGTCCTAGGACAGTGCAGAATCTATACATGGCTTCAACCAATAGAAGTAGAGATATTTGAATATGAAGTGGAACAGAATTATTTCTGTTGTTAGGAGTATTTTGGTAATAGCAAAAATGTATTCTTGCAACAGAACTCTGGATCTGATTTGAACAGTCTTGTGATGAACCCATTTGAAAAGACCTCCAAACAAAAAACCCTTTAGTAACAGCAGTGATAAACCAAGAAAATACTACAGACAGCTGAGTTTTTTATAGCACATGTGAGATAAGGATAGAGATAGATATAGGAATTAATTTTCCTATGCAGCTCTGCTAGCACATGGGAAATTAACCTTACAGTTCCAATGCACATGATTTTCTCTTTAAATTGTTTCAAATTAATTTGTACATGTTTCCCCTTACTAGCTATGTGAACCACAGTGCCACGAATTGAAAAGTCTGAGTATAGCAGAGAAGTTGATTTATATCTTCTCTTGCTGCTATCTGACTCACTGCATCACTCGAACAAATATGTATCTTGCAGAAGAAGAAAACCACTCATCCTGAAAGATTGGTAGCTCAAGCTCAGAGATTCAGAAAAAATTATGATTTTCAACACACACCCATATCTGGTCAGACACAAACTGCTTAACTTGTGAAGCCTTGCCATCACTGATTTGCAGTGTGACTACACATTGTGGATAGAGTATTAGGACACAATGGTTTATTTATGCTTATTTCACGTTTGATTTTTTTTTTTTTAATTTAAACAGACAAAAGGCAGAGCATTGCAATTTTTCTGTCTAATGCATCAGCGTATAACCACAGGTGCGTGAAGCCTTTCTTTCTGAGGAGGCTGTAATCCGATATCACGACTCCTCCCATGGGACACCTGATAAAACCCCACGGCCCTGGATCTACCTTCTCTCTGCTCTCTGAGCTTTGCTCGGGCTCTCGGGCCTCCGCCTCCTGCCCCCGGCCCCCAGCACGGGGTGGGGTGGGGGGAGTAAAATGGACTCTTGTGCTTAACAACAAAGAGACTTGTCTCGTTTCTCGTCTGTTTCCCCTGCCATCGGGTTGTTGCCTCCCTGGACACGATCTCATCACTGTAACCGCAAGCTGCTACACAGGTACATCTACCAGAGAACTGGAAAATTTCCTGCCCTTCCCTTTCCCTCCCCTTTCCCTTCCCTCCTTCCTCCCTCCCTCCCCAGAAAATATTGTTTCTCAACATGTTGTTTCTCTACGTTTAGAAACCATTTGAAAGAAAAGAGAAATGCACTCAAGGAGCAGTGTCAGCCCCTAGCAGTGGGGTCCTGGCACAGGAGCAGCCAAAGCAATCTCCATGTCAGATGACACCGCCCTGTCTCAGTGCTGAACCAAGGGACCAGCAGCTTCTTATTCAAAAACACTTGTCAATTTACTCTATAGCTATTACAGGAGACTAGCCTGTATCTTTTAACCTTTCTTGCCTCCTGCCAAGTCTGAGAGCTCTGAATTTTCTTGTGTTTCCTGCCATTTTGACCTATAAATTGTTGTTTTTGTAACTTCACAAAAACTACAGAAAGCAGCAGTTTAAGGAAGACCCAGTATCAGGTTCCAACTGTGAAGGCATGTTTGCTTTGATGAGACTAGTTTAAAGCAATGGTACAAATTGGCATGAAAAGAGGTTTTTTTAAAAGTTACATTTTGAACAGAATTAGGTAAACCATTTCCATCTCCTGTCTCAAACACACATCATTGCTCATTCCTGCCAACTATACAGAAATATAACAGGAGAAAGTTCCAATTAGGCTAATGTTAGCTGCAGAGATGGCTGGATACTGGAGAAATAACATCCCTTCTGCAGTTGTTAGGCACCTCTCCAAATCCCCACAGATTTAAAATGCCAAAAGGCCTGCAAAGGAGCAAACTCCACTACAAACAATACTCAAAAGGTCAGCCACATCACAGCATGAGTTAAAAATCATCATTGCTATTTCTCCAAAGTGGATCTCAGTAAATGGACAGTCACATGCCACTGAGGAAAGAAAGAACAGTGCCTCACTTCAGAGGAGAAAAAAGTAAACACTACCTATAATGCCCAATATGTTCACACTGCTCAGCTTTCTAAGGCCATCCTCTGACCTGGAACAACATCTTAGTGGTAAGTCTTTGCTAATTTGCCCAGTAATCTACTATGGGAGGTTTTTGTCACTATTTTCCTATTTTTTTTCCTATCTGTTTCTTTGTGTTTGGCTTTTTCTTGTTTATATTTTTGCAAACAATTCTGCCAAAGAGAGATGAAAAATCTAATGACATGTGAGCAAGTGTATTTTTTCTGACTTATTGAGTCATCTTTGTCTTACTCTTTTCATTTCATTAGCACTAAGTGTTTTCTCCTCCCCCTCTTTTGGCTGGTCTCACCATGCCGTCGCAGAGCAAATTCAGTACGAGATTCCTGCTCCAGACATCCTCATCTGTTGGGCACAAGCAAATACCCTGAAATAAGAAATTCAGAAGGAGAGAAATTTAAGTACTGTCAGCAGAGATCAGAAATAACGCTGCCAAAATCCACGTATTGGATGACAGTCGAGCAAAAAACTACATAATCAGATAAGTGAAAAGAAATTAGGAAGACAAAAAAGTTATTTGAGTGTTATATTTAGGATGTGCCAGAACAGGAATTTTATCTTAATATAAAATATTTGTTTCTGTAAATGATTTACACATGAAAAAAACCCAACACCAACAGAGATTTCAAACAGCTAAATGACAGCAGAAATTTAGGACAGTGGAATCATTGGGCTAGGATTACAGTTGGTGTGTTTTTCTTTCATTTATACCATTAACAATTTAAAAGGAAGAGTCAGACATCTAGGAAAAAAAAAGGGGACCACATAACAGGTTAAAAAGTCTTCCGTGTTTGTGTCCGGCCTCTCTTTTCTACTATACAGAATGGCACCCACAAAAAAACTGCTATCAGTATATTTAAATTTCTCCAATGTAATTAAAATCTATTTTAAGCAAATTTGCAGTTGCAGAATCTTTGTCTGTACTTGATTGAGACATTTGTCTCTCCTCAGGATTCAATATAGTGTAAGTCCTCCTGAAACACATTTATAACTCCCAATAGTATTTGAAAGATAATTGCAGGTTCTAATAATTTGATGTAGTTCAGAATTTTCTGGAAAATAAGCAGCATTCAATAAACAACCTATGAGGATTTGGGTTAATTACTAGGTTATCTTTTACCAATGAAAGAATCATATGAAATTGTTGTGATCTGTAAAATAATAGATATACTGCTGTACTGCATGTTACTGCTCTAGTTTTTTACTTAAACATTTTGAATGTGGCTGAAATACGTCAGATGAAAAAACTCCAAACAAGCAAAAAGCCCCAAACACAAACCCCAAACCAAACAACAACAAAACCCTGCATATGATAGATTTTCTATGTACAGTTTGTTTAACTCAAAAGTTGGTCAAGAACTGCTGGGAATATTTGGCTGCTATACGTCTTCATTTGACAGAAATTAATTTCTTTTGGTAACTAAAATTGATAAAGAATATCAACTCAAATGGAAAATCTCTGTTTTCTGACACCATCTTGTGCATATTTTCTTTATAAAAATATTAAATTCATTGCCCCTGTTCAAACCAGACTACAATTTAAATTGCATGATAACCAAGATTATATCAAGAAGAAATCTTGCATGCATCAGCTATTCCCTGCAACTCTTCTGAGCAACCAGCATAATTTCTGTTACTATTGGGTTTACACAGCTGCTGAAACAAGAGCATGACAGATAAACATACAGGAGATATGGACTCCAAGGTGCCATTCTAGGGAAGAAGGTCACATAACATATTTGTTTCAGATATAATGTTTTTTTTTCAGACAGACTTTATTACCAGTTTTTATTTAAACAATCATTTACTGCTGTTCACATGAATAGAAATATCACCTCTTGTTTTTTTCTTGTACTCTTCGTGTTGTTGGTAATGTCATTTCCCATTTGGTACCTTAGCAGAGTTTCAAATTCTTTGAACTTGCAGTTGCATGGGACAAAAAGAATTAAGCTGTACTACCCTAAACTTCAAATGTTGCACTTTATGCCTAAAGTGTGTTCATTTTTAATTCCTTATAGCTTTGTTCTTTCATGCAAATTAGATTTTATCAGGAGGTTAGGTACAACCAATCAAAGTCAACCTGTCAGAACAACGTTTGTGTCAACTGACTTGACCAGCAGAAAGAGAAGGTTCCTGACAGTTTCAAGACAGAAAATAAATTTATTCTTTTACACTGATAGGTTCTGCAACTGGATGATTTTGTTTTGACAACCTCCACATTTCAGGGTGTATCACAATACCATTAGTGTTATATGTTTTTGCAAAGCATTTAGCAGCATGAGACAAAGAACTTAATGAACTGGCAAGATTAATAAATAGCAGCATCTGCTGTGTGTTTTTATGCTGGATTTGTATCAAATCTCTCACCTAGAATTATAATCAAATGCATGTAGTATTTTTTTATTGTCTTGAATCAATTCAACTTCTTGCAATAAATGCTTTAAATTACTACTCCTATTCTGACTCTGGTTCTTTTTGTTTGGAAACTTCTAAGAGCATCTGTCACCTCTGGTTTTCATGATTTTTGTGATTTCAAGTCCTTAGATATTAAACAGACATGATTATATAGTTAAGGATGATTATAAAGGATCAAGGATTATTAAGGATGAGTGAACAATAAATTTACTCAGAAAGTTCTCAAAGGGTAACACCAATGATTATTCATCCCATCATAAACTGTTTGGGTTTAAATTGGTGTGGAGTAAACAGCCCCAAGAAGCCTCTCAGAATGATCTGAAGATCTGTGGCAGAGCTCTTTCCATTCTTTCACTCAACACATCCCTGTAACACCCTGAGGGATGCTGAAGGCAGACTTACCACAGCCATGTTTTTCATTCAACCCTAAGGCTTACATTCAAAGCCCGAAAGCATCTTTGTGACCACTGTAAACACTTACTTGGTACATCTGTTCACCAGCTTGGTTGCTGGTATTCCAGAAGTATTTGGGAGTTGCCGTGAAACAACAGAGGCAATTTTGGTGTCTTAATAGTTCACATGTTGAAAGACAATGAGAATAAACTAACCTGATTGTTATCTCTGTACTGAAAGATAATTGTGTATGTTGAGCAGCTCCCAAAACAGGATTTTCCTATTGATTCATTAACTGTAAAGTGAAGTCAAAGACTCACAAAATGATTGAGGCTGAAAGAGGCCTCTGGAGAACCAACTGCTGCTAAAGCAGGAGCACCTAGAGCAGGCTACTTAGGACTTCTGGGTGTCTTCAAGGATGCAGATTTCAACATCTGTCTGGCAAACTGCTAGTGCTTAGGAAACCTGACAATAATAAAATGCTCATATAGAACCCCCTGTCTATCAGTTTGTGCCCACCTGTGGTC
>VYZP01069358.1:35314-66976 GCA_013400635.1 Hypocryptadius cinnamomeus | reverse complement strand
GCCTGCAGTTTACTCACCTTTTGTCAAAGCAAGGTTTAGTTCAATAGTTAGGTACCCTGGAGACTTAATGTTAACTATCAAAAACTTGAGTAATCAGAATTTTGTATAATTAAATGCCTAGACATACAGAATGCCCGTGTCATATAATTTTCTTCATACGCTTCTATAAAGGAGACATAATAATGCATAGAAAGTGTTTTAAAATATCACATTACTTCCCTATTCCAAAATAACATGATTCCAGAACTTTCCTGAGAAGAAATATCAAATTAACTCTGTTTTCACATAAGCTGCAATAACAAATTCTTAAAAGCGTACAATAGCTTGAATTAATTTTATGGTTAAAAGACAGTAAAGTTCTGCCTAATGTATCATTCCTGGATTGTTAGAATTTGGTGCTATTTACTATTTGGTAGATTTACCAAGATGAAGTTTCATGTTTCCAGTTTACTCAAGCACTAGACCTCATCTGGAGTACTGCATCCAGTCTTGGTCCTCCGAATAATTGAATGAAGCTCCAGAGTCTGTCAAAGTAGAAGAGAGCTGGAGGACTTGCCCTGCTGAAAGCTGAGAGAGCTGGACCTGTTCATCCTGGAGATGATGCAGCCTTAGCAGGGACCTAATACCAGCCTATCAGTGCCTAGGAGGAACTTTACGAAATAGATGGAGCCAGGCTCTTCACAGGCATGCAAGGCACAAAAATGAGAGAAAATACTCATGAATTGAAACTGGGAGGCTATGAATCAACATAAAGAAGGAAAAGTGCTATCAGGATAACTAAGCACCGGGTATGGTTGTTCAGAGAAGTAGTGGAATTGCTTTCCTTGGAGATTTTCCAGGCTCCAAGGTTAGAATTGAACTAACTCCTAAACAACACAGTCTAAATGCTATGTATTTTGACCAACAGGTCCCTTCTACCTTCTGTGACCTAGTGTAATCATGAACATTACAAAAAGCAACAGGAAATTAAATTTTCAGATTGAGCTTAATACAACCTAGGACACATCACTGAAGCTTTTCAAAAAAGGAGATGGAGTATTATGACCTTTGGACAGCACAATAGAGAGATTTCTGTGGGCACAGACTATTATTCGGATCACATTTACTGAAAAAATCTAAATTCAAACTGAAAAGGATACAGAGAAAGAAACAGACATATCTGGTGGAACAGAGATATTCCCCCATGAAAATAAACCAGAAGAGTAAATTCAGGCTGACTAAATAAATACTCAGCAGATGTATGACTTCTCTTTGACCAAGAATTAAAATGAGGAAAGTTATCAGACAATTTCTATTTACATAGGTATAAATCGACCATATACCAATCTATTCACACATTTACCTAAACTTCTCCTCTATAAACATCTCTACGTCCCTTCCTGATTTACTTGCAGAGTTTATAGCTGGTGACAAGCATCAAAGCCAACAATAAAAGTTTCTTTAGGGGAAAAAGAAGGCAGGGAATGATATAAAAACATTGAAAAAGGGGAAAGGTAACTGGAAAAGCAAAGGGAGAAAATGAAAAGGGGGAAGAGAAAGCTCCTGTAGCTAGTCAAGGTTTCCCCATTAAGCATCCTCTCCCAGGTGTCCTCTCCATACTACTTTTCCCACAGAAACCACATAAATTTCCCCATGATCTGTTCAAATTCCCTAATGTCTGTCCCCCCCTTATGATGCTATTAGCCCTAAACAAAGTAGTTTTTGATCAGAGGCTGGTGTTGCAAACTGACTAGCTACTATTGGGGAACTCTGGGCAAATACTTGTCTTCCTCCTAATGCAATCTGAAAGCTGCAAAAATATGTGCAAGAAAAGGCTGGTGAAAGGTCTGGACTCTTACAGCAGTGTCAGTCACCTCCGTGACATAACAGTAGTAGCACAGTATGGGGGTACAAGGCCAGGAGAATAGCAGTATGAAACCAAGAGCATGAGGACAGGAAGGCAAAAACTGCCCTAAAAGCTTTGGTGAAAGGTGACACAGCTGCAATGGAAAGGCAGCTGCAAATGGAAGATCCTTGGTGCTGTAAAAGGCTGAGGCACCAAAGGCACCGTGCAGCAGCACTTCCTTTATGAATAAGTTCAGGCTCACGTGTTCACGTATCTTGTATGCACACAAGATTGGCATCCTTCAGGGCTGCCAATTTCTCTTGTGCACTGGACATCACCTTTTCAAAATACTGTTTAGATGAGGTCTTCACCCCTCTTGCAGGTTAATAGAGTATGGAAACAAAAGCTGGACTTAGTGAACATGACAGTAGAGGTTCATGCATGCTCAGACTAAACCAGAAAACCAGACTCAAGTCTGAATAAAACCCTAAAAGTGACAGTCATCCATTCTAGAGAAGGAGCACTCTGTATCTTGAACAGAAATGAGCTAAAAGACTGAGCGTCTCAGAGCAGAAATCAAATTAAGAGATATACAATCCATCATCTTCAACTCCAAAACTGAGGAACTGGGGACAAATAAAAGACATACTGTAAGGAGTCATCTTCTTACTGGCACTTCTTAGCTACTTTGACTGAAAAGCATTTCATTTTCTTGAACAAAAATAGTTTACAGTTATGCAATAGATTTAAAACAAACTATCCAGAGAGTTGCTACCTATCATAACCAAACTTCAATGATGTATCATGATTGTGAATGACCAATGTTAACATTATATTGAAAAATACCATTAACAATAAATTACTGGAAAATAGGAACAAATATTTGCTTCCTATTACCTTTCCATCACATAATCAACATCATACATTGAGTTAATGCTAATTAATTCAAGTAAACATCTGCTTGAATGTTGTGTAACATAAGTTTTCAATCACTTTTCCCCATAAAGGAACGTCTAAATTGCATATCACTTTGTCCACCTTGACTGGGTAAGGATGCATGAACAGTAAAATCTAACCAAACCAAAGACCTGTTCAGAATCCAACACCTTTTCCCCAGATGCCCAACAGCAAATGCATAAGGAAAAGTGAGGAAATGCAATGCAACCATGTGAATGGTACCTTCTTGAAATGCTCTGAAGCCTCCAGAATATTTGCTGGTTAGGGACATTCTGATTCAGAAGCATTATATCTCTTCTTTCTAGCCTTTGTTTGGTTTGGTTTTTTTTTCCTTTTTTATTTTTTTTAATCTAGGAATTTGTCCAAATCTTTTTTTGAACTCATGTTAACTTTTTGCATTGGCAAACTTCTTTGGCAGAAAGTTATACAACTATATATTGTACAAAAATGGAGAAGTATGGAGAAGTGTGGGTATATCCTCACAGAAAAGGTCTAACCTGGCCTCAAAATATTGAAACATTCATTTTGAGCAGTAGTTAAGCACTATTTCACTGTAATTTTTTAGCTGCTTGAAGATGAATCTATAGATTAGCAGCACAAATAAACTTTGTAATTTATTATTAAAGTTGTTACAATAAACTCAACACTAGTGCAGCCTTACCCAGCACACACCGATGTTCACAACATAACGCATTAATTACAAGTTACATCGAGTAAGGAAAACATTCTTTGGTCATGTATGATCATCCTAATTTAAAAACTCAAAACCAAAAGGAGAAAATGAAAGGTGATTTCATCAAGTAATGTTAGCTCTAAATTGCCTTACTCACCTATCAGCTTCAACAAACAATATAACATTAAGTGATTCAGCAATGCAACATTCTCTGCCTATTTATCTGGAAATCATACTGAAGCTTTGAAGCATGACAAATATGTTTTATCATAGAATAGCCAAATGTTCTGTCTTTACATGAGAGCTATCTTTAATTTACCTCAACAGATGTATTATGTACCTTCTACTTAATTGCAGCAATTTAAAGAACATTTTCTTACTTTTGAGGAGACTGGAAAACTCCAATGAATACTCATTCCTTTAATTTGAATTTATATGGAAAGTTCAAGTAAACAGCATGCTTATAGGACACAGCATATAATCCTCAACAAATCTGGCCCAGAACTCTTTTGTAAAAGGGGAAAAGCCTCACTCCTGCGATGCACTAAGCTCTCTCAGCCAAATGGTTCAGCTACGTGTATGCTGCAAGCCATAATACTTTCCATTGCAGTTTCAACACACATAGCCTAAGTAGCTTTAAATTAGCTAGTCTGAATAATGGTGAATATAAAAGAACAATATTACAAACTCTCTGGTAAATTTGTGCTTAATTTACCAATTTGGAGATGATTAGACTACATCCCAACTCTTTTGTCATTTTTCATTGGTTATAGTTGTTCATTCACAACAGGATTGGATTACTTTCAAAGCTACATTTTGCCTACTAACCATTAGCTGAATACTAAGAAACTAACTACTGCAACTACATTTAGGTACCATCAGTACTCATGGTAATTCATACCAGGATTCATACAATTTTCAGGACAGGTAAACTTAAATTTGATACATATTTTCAATATGCAAGTAATATTTCTAACAGCAAGTTCTATGGGGCTACTTCAGGTAGTCAGATGAAGAACTGAAAGTTATTTTCCAGTTTACATGCCTTTTAGGAAGTATATAATTTTTATAACTGAATCTCTTTTCAATAATATTTTTATCAAGAAATTAGGAAATACATATGCCACTTAATTATAATATTATCTTTTCTTTTTTTCTTTCTTTTTTTTTTTTTTACAGAAATAAACTCTAATAGGAACAACTGCTCTAAATGAAGCATGCATTGACTTCCAGCAGTGAAGACACTATTTCGCTTTTGTTTTTAAACTGCTCTGGGAGCAGGAAGATGCTGGTGAACTGAAGATACACAGCAGCTTACAAATTACTGTTCCCATTTAGTCATGTAGACCAAGCTTCATTTGTGGAAAAGCAATTTAATGGAAAAGCAAACACTACTGTTTTCAAAACTAACATTTTAAAGTCAGATTCAAAACATTTGGGTGTATTACACATTTACACAGACCTTCAGAGGAATCTGACACTGAGACCAGTGCTTTGGGTAGGTTTAACTATGGTGCTGTGTTTGCATCAAGCTGGTCACCAAGAAGTATAATGGCATGTTTTTCTGCTTTTTGGAATTCTGAACTGACAATTACATTTTTGTTAAAAAGACAGCTATTTCAATATTTATATGAAGAAACTTGCACCAGTGGTACACAAACATGACTGACTGCAGCTTTTCTCTGGAGCCATGGCATGTTTATTCCCAGTGTTATGGATCACATCTTTGCCATGACAAAGAGGTGTTAAAATAGTATATTATTTGCATCATTCATGGTAGAAAGTTTTATACAGTTGAGACACAAATAACAATGCAACTTAAGTGTATGAAGGGATGGAATTGCCTTCCAAGATTGCTCTGGTGTTATGACAGAGAACAAGCTGGCATCTCTCTCTGAACAAAGTAGGTGTTCCTGGTACAAAACACATATGAGCTGGGGCCACTGACACAGAAATGGACATGAAAGAAAATTTAGAGACACTAAGCAACAAGATAACTTCTAAAGATATGGGGATGCTGTTGCCGAGCTTGGTGTGTGGGGAGAGAAGATAGGAGTAGGATAAGACATTTGAGTAGAACAGGACAGGACATTTGAAAAAACTAAATGTGAAATACCTCCCTTTTTTTTGTTCATGAGTTCTCATCACAGCTACAGGCCTTTGTGAGCTTGCAAATTAAATCCTGAATAACTGCCACAAAACTATTCTTCTGTCACAGAAAACAAAATGTCAAGGAACTAAAGCTGACAATGTTGAAAGACAAATGTTTAAAATTCCTCAGTTTCTGTGTCAGCGCTTGTTCTGTGCTGTTTGTGACAGAAAATCTCAACAACTTTTGCATCAAAAAAGCACATAATGCATTTTCATATGTCAAAAGGTTGCCACAATCCACCGCACTACTTCTTCAAAGATCGTCTTGTTTTAAATATTTGTCTACACTTAAATTCTCATGTTGTTTAACAGTGGGTTTAGACCTCATCAGAGCACTTAAAAATATAAACTGCTGTGGGCTCAGCGTAGATATTAAAAGATGAATATGCATTTTGTGCATTACGAGTAATACCTTTTTTTCTATAAGAGTGATAAGCATGAATGATCACTGATTGCTACTATGTTCCATTTAATATCAAAACTCAGACATTTTAGATGAGTCAAAACAACTGTACCTTTGCTGGAAACTACCTTCCTCAAGCCCTGCGCTGCCAAAGGGGAAGCTGCCGGCCGGGATGCACACACCGCTATGGCACCGTAAATACAATTATACAAAATTCTGGCCACCCACCCGGCACGGGAACGGGACAGGACGGGACGGGACCAGGACGCACCCCCTCTCCGGCTGCCGCCTGCTCCGGGCAGTCCGACACCGGCCCGGCGGCGGTGCCCGAGGAGGGCGGACCCCGGCGTCACCCACCTGTTCGGCCGCCACGGGGCAGCTCCCCCGGCGCCCTCCGGAGCTCCGCGGTCCCAGGTGACCGCGGGGAGCTGGCACCGCCCGCTGAGCTCCAGCAGCCGTTCTCCGGCCGGCACCCGCGACTCGCGCACGGCCCCGCAGGACGCGGGGGTCGCAGAGGATCCCCCGGACCCAGAAACGCACCACCCGCCTGGCAGGGCAAGCGCTCGGGGGACTGCTCTTCCACTCACCCTCCCGCGAAGTAAAACTTGCCAGGGGCAGCTGTGTCCTCCCTCCCCCGCCACCTTGCCAGCCTTTACACGGTCCAACTTCCCGAAACCTTCCCGAAGGTCCCAAAAATACCGCCCCGGCAGGTCGAGGACAACGTCCGGGTGGCGGGACCGGCCGGCCCCGCACTCGCTGCCCGCCGCAGCCGGGCGGGGCGGAGCGGAGCGGAGCGGAGGGGCAGCCGGCCGGTGCCACTCACCTTCCCGCTCCTCCGCCTTATCTCTTCGCTCGCGGGCTGCAACTTCCAGCGCTTCCCCCAACTGCCATCTTCCACCGGAGCGACGGGGGAAGGAGCGGCGCGGCGCGGGGAGGAAAAGTTGCGGCCGCGGCGGCCGCGGCGGCGATGAGGTGGTGACTAGGTGGCGACTAGGTGACGATTAGGTGGCGATTAGGTGGCCATCGCGCNGGGGCAGAGCGCGGCCCGGGCTCGGAGCCCGAGGGGCTGCGGCTGCCCGGGCCCGCCGAGGGACCGGCTGGCGGCGGAGCCCTTGTTTATTCCATGGCACCCTTCCCGCTGGTGGCCTCTGCCAGCCCCCGAGGCAGGGGACACACCTGCCTGCCCTGCCAGCCCAGGGACGGCGTGAGGGGCCCGCAGGGGTGGAGCGGGGACACGCGTCTGGGACGGCACCGCGCTGCTTCCACCGCGTCCCGGCTTTCGGCACAGGGAGAAAGGAGGTGTTACAGGCTGTGAATGGGATTCTGTTCCCTTGGGCTGTCACAGCCCGGGATGATTGCACATTTCTCTAGTGCTGCCTTCCTCTCATGGTCTTCTTATCAGTCTCAATATTTCTTAGTATCTTCAACTAAAGGATGCCCACCTTTCCGAGTGCAGACTAAGTCTCTTTGGTAGCGATCAAGAGTCTCCAGAATTCTCTTTTCCTAATACAGCTTTATACAGCATATATAGCACTTTGGTCAATGGAATCTCTCTTAGCCACATTTATTTCTAATCTAAATTTTTTGATAGATCTTTTCATTACTCGGGAGAGAAAGCGTCACTGTTTATTTCTCCCCTTCCAGGGAAACATTAGGAGTTTAGTTCTTGGATATCTAAGCAATCAAATTTAAAAAAAAAAATAAAGCTTTCTTCCACCTAAAGTCTTTGGAAGTTTCATGCTGCATTTTAATTGATTTTTGGTGGTTTTTTTTTTTTTTTTTTTTTTTTTGAGATTGATTATATTTATTTTTTCTAGATTGTATCACTTTCAGATGTGCTTTTCTGAAACAAATGTTTCAAATTGTTGTTTCCAAGACTGGTGAAGAACTAGTTAAGCTAGACAAAAGGTACATCTGATAAAAAAAGACTTTTGGAATTTGGGCCTGAATGTCATTTATTGCTCAAGGAATAAAACATATGAAAACTCCAGTGTGGTAAACAGTGGTTTTTGTGACCCTCAAAATAAATGTCACTTCTCAAAACTAGAAATGGAACTGTGTCTGAGTATGTTTCAACTTGGAGAGGAATCTCATTAGTTTGTTTTGGTTTGTGTTTTAGTTTGGGGGTCAGTTTCAGTGGTATTGCTGGATGTTAAGTCATAGAGTGCCATGTGACAGATCCAAGTCCAGACTGGCTAATGAAATCACACAGCACTGTTTCCTTGACAGATCAATACACTTCAAACTGATCCATAACTTTTGTTTCATTATATACTCTTGCACTCTGTCTACTCAAAAGAAGCCTCAGCATTATAATTGGGTTTTAAAAGACTAGTCACCATTCTAAAGCTATATTGGGAACTCCTGAATTTATATTGGAAAATAACAGGCATCTCAGACACCTCCAAGTTTGGATGCTGCTATGCTTGCCCCACTTATTTCCACTCAGTGCTAATAAATATAATAAAGTGGTGGTGCACTGTAGTTATATTCACCAGTCTTTATCTTGCTTTTGCTATATCTACTCATGCTGTTCCATTTCTTCATTATCTACTTCTAATCCTACAGACCAAAAAATGATTTATAGGCTTTACTGACTTGCTGGAGTGAATATGTGCAGTTCTTCATTCAAATGTAGCATTCTCTATGTTATCACTGTCTTTCTGAGTTATTACAAACACTTACTGAAAGTCATGGGGATGACAAAAGAATGTGCTGTGCCTGCATTATAAGCTTATTTTATAAAACTTGAGATGGGGTGCTGAAATCTTTAAAAGATTTTTATCCCTAAAAAGAGACACACATCATCCTTGAAGCTTCATCTCTGCCACATTGTGAACTGATGTTTGCTGACTTTGAAGACCACAATGCCCTTCATATATTCTCCAATTTACAATAATTACCAGATTTTTTAATGGAAAAACTTGCATATTTATAACACAGATCATTAGAATTGTTATTTTCTGGGAGGGCCACAAATAGTTTTGGAAACCACACTGAAAAAGAAAAATTGTCTTCCCCATGTTTCCTTACTTTGCATAGTGCCTAGTGAAAGCACTAGGAGAAAAAACATAAATTTCTTTTTTCTTTTTTTCCACAGTAAAATAGAAACAGTGAAAATACTGAAAACTAATATACATAAAACACTGTAACATTCATTCATATGTAACAAACATATTTTAGTATGGTTAATACTGCGGAGAAATAGCTTTTGGAAATTCCATGCTTTCACTGGAAACTAACTTAGGTATTAAAAAGGCCCTGAGGTACAACAGCTCATCAAGCAGTACCCAAGATATATCAAGTGGTGAGCAATTCTCTCACTATGATACTGAAAGAGAATATCTAGGATGTTCTGTACTGTGTGACCATTAAAAATTAAGATGATATTCAGCAATATCCATTTCCAATCCAGTTCACAAAAAGTGAAACCAATCAAGATGAACAGAAGAACCCGTGGACATTTAACAAGACCAAACTGGACTTCCAATGTACATGTACTTGTTAAATTGTGCATCTGAGTAAGATTCTTTTATTGAGACTATTTGCATTAAGTCCTTCTTTAGAATTTTAAGATTTGTCTTCCCTAAGAAGACTATCAAAATTTGGTGAGGTGAAGGGATGTAACTTATTTTTCATGTGTGTTAGACTGAGAATTAGTTAAAAACTCTTCTTCTAGGTGCATCTTCCAGCCATTTAGCAAGTACCTTGCTCAGTAGCTCATAAACATTTTTACATGTTTTAGATTGGGTATAATTGTTGATTTTGTTTACAGAAAATGATTGGGTTTTTTTCCTGGGAAAAGATCAGCCATTTAACTGATCGGTTTTACACAATTTCTAAATAACCTCTTAACTGCCACAGTTAATTGCAATCTAAGTAAATTAACACAGATGATAACATTTTAAAGATAATAGGATTTTTCAGACTAACATAAAAAAAAAAGAATTGTTTTATATATACTTAAATATCTTATGATGATATATTTCCCACACACTGGAGATAATTTAATGTGTGATTAGCTCTTTCAGTGCCTGGGCTTTCAGGAATGTGTACACAGACCTACATTCAACAGGACGATTCAGGTGGTTAAAATTAAACATGCTATTACACATCTGTTTTAGCGGCAGTGGTTAGCCAATATTTGGAAATTTGTGGGCTTTTTTTAAAAAACATGATAAAGTCAAGTGGTGTTTGACCCTGACCTATTTGTATGCAGAGAATATAGACATATCTGGTTCCTGTGAATGCAGTAAATCATGAAATGAGTGACCATACTGGACTGCTCACTCATAATGCCGAGCCTGCACACAACCATGCCCCCAAAGTGGTTCTTTTACTCACACAAGCAAGAGTGTTTAAGTGCCCCTAATGCTGTGGTGAGCAGCACAGAACTCACAGTCATATAAAAAGGGGATCTAAATACAATGCTTGGGTGTCTGTTGAAAGATTTCCCGTTAGTTTTTGGACCAACTGGAGCTGAAGCTGAGTCCTGTCCTTGCTTTCCTATACTGCTCTTGATCCTGAATCCTCTTCTGCCCATATCATAAACACCTTTGATTGTTGCAGTTTTGCCTGCTGTTTGTCCAAATCCTTTTTTCCCATTTTTGATGTTGCCTAACTATCCAAACTTTGTTTTGAAGACATTGGTATGTCCCATTATACTGATGCAAGGGACCCCTCAGTTACCCTAACCCTGCTCTGATCTCTGACCATGTCTTCTACTCATTCTGAAGCAGGTGTCTTTCTCAAAGTCATCTGACAACAGACTCCAGTCATAGTCTTATCTGGAGCCTTGCTCAGGGAGAGCAGCAAATTCTGTCACTTCGTCCCTGTTTACATATTCGTGGTGTTTTCTTACTGTCTCCTTGATATTCTGATGTCCTTGCTTCTTCCTGGCATAAATATGTACAGTTCCAGCAAAAAAAGTGCATTGGTATTCACAGCTTATCTTGGCTTACAGACTGAGCACCTTTTTCTGTCTTATGCTGATCTCCAGTTTGGAAGGTAATTTGTATTCTTTGCCGTTACTAAGCTAGCAGGCATTAAAGTTTTCTTTACTTACCCTGAACAAAACATGGATGGAAGGATAGATAACAACTACATCAAGAACTACCCACAGATCATAAATATATCTAGCTTATAAAATTCCAGATACATTAGTCTTTGCAAAAGTGTTTAATAATTTCAAAAATAAAATGACTGGCCTTTGCACTTGATGTGTTTTATTTGTTGCTCATAATCATTGTTAGAGGGTAAAGAATGTTATAGAGGTGAATTTCTTAAGTTCCTAACTGAACAAACTGTGTTTAGGTTGAGAACAGGAACTCTTTGAGAAACACCCTATCATTAAACCTGTCTAGATCGTGCTTGTTCAGATGGATGCTTGTGTCAGGTTTGGTTATGCATTTATTACAATTAATGCAATAAGAGATAATATGTGATTCTGAATGAAAGAGTGAGTCTCAAATCACACAAATCTTCCTCACTATAATGATTCATCAGGTAGGATTTGTTTCGGCTTTCTGATTTATCTTTTTTTTTGTTATTATTATCCCACGCTCTGTAGCGATGACAGAGGTGTGATGAAGAATGGGCAGAAGTTACGGCTGGGAACTTTTGTCAAAAGCTTGATGCAGGCAGCCTGGACCTGATGATGATTCATTGGTGATCAAGTGCAACAAACAATTCCATGAGAGTATCTGAGCAAGCCATTTCCTGGGGTACAAAACAATTTGGTGACATTATTTTTCCTTCCTGTAATTTCTTGTTCTGAATTGCTAATTTCCAATATTGTTTCTTGCCTGAGATCACACAGCTTAGTACCAGGGCAGTATGAACCATGATATTCACAGAAAGAGAGCTTTTCCTGCAGTTTTCAGCCAAGAGGAAAGGTCTTGGATTTTCAGACAGGGATAGACTTCTGTGATATGGATGGCTATTGGTAAAATAAAAATTGACATGTAACTGTTAATCTGGTGGAAATGGAAGAGATGGGCTTAGTCCCCCTGTCTTTTATGAACTTTTGCAAATGCAGTATGCAGTTCCTGCTTGCAGGTATTACTGTCAGGCTGTGTAACTCCTCTTTCAATTTAAGGCAGGGCCACAGACACCCTACAATTATCAGTTCTACTTGGCAACAGCCTTGTCAGCTCCCTTTTGATGTTCATGTATTATCGATAAAATAACACCAGTCTCTGAAAATGACCAGTTCCATTTACATTTCATCGTCTGTTGAAAAGAAAAACGTTTGTGGCTGAGTAAGAGAAGGAAGGAGCTGTCAACCCTGTTTTGTGATTACTGCCCACAAATGTTCTCACATTTTGCTTTAAGAAAGTGTTCTGACAAAAATATTAGCACTAATAGTACAGTATACATATGTTCTCAGAGTATAAATAGTGCAACTTCATCTCATGAGATAGCTCAGGGCTCTATCCAATGACTCTAATGAGGTTTGAGGTTGCTCAGCACCTCACAGCAGATGCTCAGCACACCCCAGGGAGGTGACATGGTGATCATGTGAGGTGAAAAACACCATCCATACTCATCCAAGCCAATGGGAGTCACAGAGCCTTGGCGCCTGCAGCAGCAAATCTTTCATTCTCCAACGAATGCAAAAAAACATTTCTTTCTCTATCACACTGGATCAGCATACTCCAACAGATGCATCCTCCAAACCACAATATGTATTGGCATCCTGCTTTAAGAGAAGTGAAACTATTTTGCCCTAACTCAGGTGACTGCAGGCCCTCAGCTCCCTGTTCAAGCAATAGAGAGAAATAGTTTCAGGGAGCAACTTTTCATTCAACTGTTGGTGCTGAACACATCTGCAGTGTCTGCTGTCTATTATTCACTATTTACAGGGGGTTTTTTTATTACATTATGTCTTACAGGGGAGTTTTTACCAGTCAAGTGGCCAGAAAGGAATTCTTATTTGTAGACCACCAAGGAGACACATGCGTACTCTTACATACATTCTGGATTTGCAGTTATTATTAGTTTATTATTAGTTTTAATTTATTTATTAGTGCTATCAAGGTGAAGTATTGTGTTCAAGGATGTCAAACAGATAGTCCTTCTAAAATTGTAGTGATTTGCAATTTTAACACTACAGGATGAAGTGGACATCAACAATACTAATACATTCGATATAGGGACATTGATAGGGTCCGGAAAAATCTGAGGGTGATTTCAGGGGAAAAGTCAGAAATGGGATTTAACAAGGGGTTGACTTTTACTTATAAAAAATCCTATTAGTAATTAGTCTGTTTCAAATATTCTACTCTGTTTTTTTATGTGTCCTCCACAATTTCATTCTTTTCTTTTTGATCAGGCTTTATGATTATTATCTCTCAGCTACAGAAATTTGAGAAATGTTGCTGAAAAGAGCCTAGTATTTCTTTCTCATGTAACTGAATAACTTTGTTGAGGTCACTTTACTGAATGAATTCCCAGTTTCTGAAAGCTTTCACACAATCTGTTGTACCCTAAAGAAAAAAAATGTACTTGTTCACTGAATACCACCTATTCTGTAGGAGTGACATATTCTACATTTTGGAGCCTCATACATTTTTTTGTGTTAATGGTTATTAAAAAATTATGCAGTACAGCATAAGATCTTACACACATAAATATAAATATATATGCATGCCTGCATATGTTCTCTCGCATATAGGTGTACCATGTAAATATATATATATATATATATCATATTTATACATAAGTATAGATAAACTTATGTATAATATTTAAGCCTGAACATACAGATATATTCCAGGTTATAGCTGAAAGCTACCTCTTCATCCCCCTGCACAAAGTGAAAAATTTTATCTCAACTTCCTGCAGTCTTTTTATTGTATAAAAAGAATTCATGATTATAACAAACTTCACCTGTACATAACCTTTGAAACTCCTCCTATTCCACTGAGTCACAGTACTAGAATTACATATGAAAAGACGTAGACAAAGGCTATTCTTTCTGGATTTCTGTCTTTATATGTAAGGGAGAGGAACTGTGATCTCTGCCCTAAATCTTTTCTGCATACAATGTACCTACTAAAGAACATTCAACTACTTTAAAAAGTGAGACTAATAAAATAGTAGTAATATTATTTGTTACAGAATTCCTTTGACACACACGTTTGTGTAAGTGTGTTCAAATGAAAAGTGTTATGACATTTTTCTTGAAGGTTAAGACCATGCAACTTAAGTAATCACTATAACCAAAACTGTGGAAAATCTTAAACTTGCCTATAAAGATTCATATTAAGCAAGGATTTATTACTTTAAAAGTTTTGATTTATTTACTGCTATTTGCAAAACATAATATGTTAGCTGGGGGCCTGTAGTGACACAGAGTCCCCAGGCAGGTGCAAAGGAGAGCCATTTTCTTCCCAAAACCCAGCCTTTTAAAGCAATTAGCTGGTTATCAGTTACATAGTTTTAAATCATAACAAACATGATTCAACCAATCACCATACACCAGTGTGAACACACAATGGTTACATAACTTGTTTCTCTACCTCTAATTCAGCTGAGTCACTTTCCCATGGTCCTTTTCTGCTTAGCTGATTTTACAAGGCCTTCTTTTTGTAAGGTTTTACCTACATGCAACAATAATACGTACCTATTTCTATGTGAATGTGCTGGCTATATATGACATAAACTGTCAAAGCTATTACTATACAGAACAATTATTATCTTATTTGTCAGTAGCATATATGTAAGACAAACTTTGAGTACTCTATTTCCCAGTTTTTCTCTCCAAACCTACCCCAGTAAGTTTGAATTTGTACAGCTTCTTCTCTAGGATGCAATGCAGGACAATTGTCCATTCTCCAGAATGCCATGTTTTGGTCATTTGCCAATGCCTCACAAAGGTACTTGTGCATTTTTTGATGATTGTTTCATGTTCTACCATTAAAATTTTGGAGTACAAACAGTTCTTGGCGTAATAAAAAAAATCTATGAGGAAACTACTTCATTATGATGACTCAAACCCATTTTGCCTTTAAAGGTGTTGTACTGGTTGGCAATGACCAAAGTTTTGGTTATCTTGAATTAAAAAGAGTTTTTTTTCACTATTGTATCCTATAAAAATTGTCATGCTATTATAATTCTGTGTCTGTGCCTGTAGCCATGGCTGATGTCTGGCAGGATTTAGTACAAAGCTAAGTACTGTCAGCGCTGCTGAAACAGAATGATGAAGTATTATTCCCGGTAGCAGACAAAGAATGGAAAATCATAGAATTGTAGAATCATAGAAAGGTTTGAGTAGGAAGAGACCTTAATGATCATGTTGTTCCAAACTCCCTGCTTTTGTCACGGATGCCACCCACTAAACCAGGTTGCTTAGGGTCCATCCAACCTGGCCTTGTACACTTCCAGTGGAGCTTCCACGATTTTTCTGGACAACCTGTGTCACTGTTCCAATTTCCAGTGCCTTGCCATCCTCCATAGGAAAGAATTTCTTCCTAATATCTACTCTAAACCTACCCTCATTCACTTTAAGGCCATTACCTCTTGTCCTATCCCTACATGCTCCTGTAAAAAGTCAGTCTCTCCTGTAGGTCCCCTTTAGGTACTGGAAGGTGCTGGAAAGCTGGAAGGCTCCCTGGAACCTTCTCTTCACCAGGATGAGCAAAGCCAACTCCCTCAGCCTTTCCTTTTAGGAGAGGTGCTCCAGCCTTCTGGTCATCTTTGTGGCCCTCCCCTGACTCACTCCAACATGTCCGTGTCCTTCTTCTGTTGCAAGTAAGGGTTACATTTCTCCTTTTCCAGTCATTGGCAACTTCACCAGACTACAAAAACTTCTCAAATATGGTGCATAGTGGCATAGCCACCTAATCTGTCTGTTCCCTCAGGATCTGCAGAGGCGTCTCATCAGGTCCCATGGACTTGTACACCTCCAGGTTCTTTACATGGCCTTGAACCTATCTGCTTCTACAGCAGGTGGTTTTTCACTCTCTCAGTCCCTGTCTTTGGTTTCTGTGACTTGGCTGGTGTGGCTGGAGCACTTGCCAATCAAGACTGAGGCAAAAAATGTCATTAAGTACCTCAGCCTTCTCCATCTGCCAAGTAATCACATCTCCTGTTTCTATCTGGTAGGGCATATTTTCCCCTAGTCTTTCTCTTATCACTGACATACCTGTAGCAGTTTTTCTTGTTGCCCTTGATGCCTCTGGCCAGATTTAATTCTGTCTTCAAATCTATTAGCTTTCCTAATCTGATCCCTGTCTGCTTGAACAATTTCTCTGTATTCTCCTCAGGTTCTTTGTCCATGCTTCCACTCTCTGTAGGGTGAGTTTGTCCGGGAGCTCCTTGTTCATCCGTGTATGTCTCTTGGTGTTTTTGTTTGACTTCCTCTTTGTCGGGATGCACCACTCCTGAGTTTGAAGGAGGTGATCCTTATCGTCAGTTCACGCAAAAATCATTTTCTTTAGAACCCCATCAGAACTCCAGTGCCAGTAGAACCATCTGAATGAGAATTATTTTGGTACATATAGAAAAGTACTTTTTTAGCAGAAACTGAGGACTAGTATCAAATTCAGCATCTCAGTGCTTCTTCATATTATTGACTGTCTCTGATTGTTAATTAAAAGTGATCAGTAATAGTCCCTGTAAAAATATACAAAATGTGTCAGATCTGCTTGTGACACCTCAAACAGTGACCAATAGAACAATTCAAACATGGCAATCATTTGGCAATCATTAGGTCTGAAGAATTTGCTTTTTTCTCTTTGCTCTGTCTGAACCAAATCATCCCAACCATATTTTCTGGCGTTTTCTCTGCTGCTCTTTACCTTCTCTTTACCAGAAATCACCTAGAAGCATCGTGTTAAATTGTTGGCCTTTCCCAGTACACTATAAGGTGCTACATTTTTACCCCAAGCCTTGCAGAAAACTAACCAGCAACTCATTAGCATTTGATTGTATACTGGACATGAATATCTTACGATATCTTACATTCTCTGGAAGTTTGGGCCAGTGCTTTGTCCAGTGGTGCAGAAACAGATTACCTGCAATTGCAGGTAGTTTTGAATGGTAGGCTGAGAAGCAGCTTTCAAATTCCAGCTGTCAGCAGCTGGAGCGGGAGGAGACATCCAGTCATTTCTTCAATACAGAGTGATGGTCTTGTGATTTATACCAAATCCTTTCAAATACAGGAACATAGAACTGAGCACCCAAATCGACAGTTATGTGTTTTTCTGTCTGACGTCAATGAAATACAGTGTGAAATACAGTATGAAATACAGATTATGTACCTAATGTATCTGACTTTAGCTCAGATAATTTTTTCTATGGTTTCATCATGTAGCTCACATAGAGCTTGCCAGAGACCAGATGTGATTCCTCATGCTGCTGATCCTTCACCTTTCGGATTTCTTTACATAATGGAGGGCACCTTATGGACATATGGGCTGAGGTCTCCGTGGGACTGCAGGCTCCTGGGGGTAAAGCTGGGGGGAGTGGAGTTGATGGCGGGGCTGTGGCAGCACAGCACAACATGTGATTGCCTCATGGGTTAAAGGAATGACAGACTCAGAAGTGGCTGAAATGGGGTTACGGTTAGGCTAAGGTGAGATCCACTGGAGGGAAGGCAGAGTCAGTAAGGCTTGGTAGTGCCTGAAAATAGAACAGGACTGCCACACACCTGTGTATTTAATTATGGCAGCACTACCTTCAAGGAGCTTGTACCCACATAAGTTGTTTTTTCCTCTCATTGAAGAGTACCATCTTGATCCATGTGGCCTCTGTGACAGAGCAGGCACAGTGACAGAATGGCACAATATCCTTTTCCCTCCTCAGCATCAACAGCAGTGCCATTAACTGGCATACGTGGTTCTCCAGTGCAAGAATTTGGAGGTCAGGATTTTGAACAGGTATAGTACAGAAATACCTAGATACCTCAGCAGTGAAAGATCTATTTGCCTTGAAGAAAAGCTATTTATTGAAAGGAGCCTTAAAGTGCTTCCATCTAAACATGAATGTTTTGTTATTGCATTTTAATTTTTCCTAGGTCCAGTCAATGGCTCCCTTATAGACATTATCTGAGAACATGTTGGTTGTTTTATCCTGATGGGATATTTTTTCCTTATTTTTTACTGTAATTAGAAATATGTGAGTAGATATAGGAGAACAAGTCTGACAAATCTCAAACAATCATAATCCTAAAGATTAGTTTTCTGACACTAAAAAGAGTTGAAATTGTTGGTGCTTCTAATTTTCTGATAAGCTTCATAACAATCAGTATTACTGCCTAAAGCTGTAAAATTAGATGGTGTACTCCCGTAGCAATCCAATAATGTGAAGATTACTTCTGAAGTAGCTAATTCTTCTTTTTTTGTTATTTCTGAATGCATACATGCAAATATGACATTTCCTTAAAAAGTCAGAAATATTTCTTGAACAGACAAACATTTTGCAGTATTTTATTGCCAGCCAGGATTCATGGGTTAAATGATTGTGAAGAAGAAACACCATAATTTATTCACACATAATCACATAGAATTTATTCACACATAGTAAATTAACCCATTAAGTCAAGTAGAGACATACCAGCTCAGCTGAGTAAGGAACTGACAAATTAAAAAAAAAAAAGTTGACATGTTACATTTCAGTAGTTTATGAGCAAATTAATTATCCATACCTGAGACATCCTGCAATCTTTTACCCTCTAAGGTTTTTTCATACAGGTGAATAGAAGGGAAGATACCTGGGAATATATATCCCTATTCATGAAGAGCTCTGAGAAACAACATGATGGTCCCTGTTCTCAAAGCAGTATTTGAATAGAGTATAAATGAACCAAATAACTCGGTTGTTTTCCCAAATGAGGTAATAAATGCTGATGTCTTGGAGCACAGAAACAGTAAATTTATTTTCACATTTGTGAAATAGCAAGCATTTATTTGAATGCATGTCATTAAGACTAAGTGAATGGTCTGTTACCAGACAAAAACAAGAGAACAACCCATTCAGAATTCAAGGGCTTAAGCTGTATCACTCAAGATAGAATCTCACAAATATTCTTGACTATTTTATGATCTTTACGAATGAACACAAGTTCATCTATATGCTAGTTACATAACACTGTCACTCTTATGAAAATAGAAAGTGCTAAAACTTCAGCTCTGCAAAAGGTATAGCTGCCCACAGTGTTCCAGTTTATGGGCTCCGTCCTCCAACGCAATGAGCACTTTGGTCCTGGTCCAGCAAACAACTCATAGATCTGCTTAACAGTTTGCACGTGAGTAACTGTCTTATGCTAAACTGCTACTACAGCTAAATAAGAGAATCACAAGGTCCTGATATCATAGATTACATCTCTTCCTCACTGTCTCTATGGAATGTTAGCTTTGCACTTACCTAATTCACTGGGGTTTTATACACCACCATTCATAAAAGTTAGTCTATAATGTGTCATATTCCAGGGAGAGAGGACTGCAAAATGGCTAAGCATATTTTTTTCCTCTTACCGGTTTCTTCCAGAAGGAGATGCTTCTGGGAGCTTGAAGGGATTATTGGCATTTGGAGCAGGTACTAAAGGAGCTGTAGCTGCCTTCTCTCCATTAACGGTATACAATGCAATGTATGCTGGACATCACCTAACTGAGAGATGTTTCCTCTCTCTTTCTCACCTCTTTATCAGCCTTTGCAGAAAGGGTGAATGCATAGCTTTCCACTATCTGTGCTGGTTAGCTGATTTAGGCAGTGGCAGTTGACAAGGCTTATGCTGTACTCATTGCAACATTGAGGCTGATCCAGCATGCTTACCTTCAGAGCTTCCAAAAAATTTCTCTCTGACCCAGCCAGGATTCTTGCCCATGACAATATGATTCCTCTTACCTCTCTTTTCCCCATGCTGTTTGTTCTCTTACCATCAAAAACATTTTGAAATCCACGTCAGGTCTGGCCTTTAATGACGCACAAAGTAGTTTGTCATCGCATGAATTGTACTTTGTGATGCACAGTATTATTACTAATACTTCATCAATGTTTTGCACATCTCACATGATGAATGTGGGCTAGTGCCTTATCCCATTTTCTGTGTGCATCATGAAGCTGCTCCCTTCAATCAACATAGTTGCAATCTCAGTTATTTGCTCTCTTGCTATCTATCCATCCGTGTATAATACGACATGCTTCTTACTCTCATCACAGTATGAAAACACCAAAAGAATTCTTACATCTCCAGAGCACCGTAGGTTACTTTTTACCTAAAACAATATTCAGATGGCTGTCACAAAGAAAGTTAAAGTGAAATGTCAAAAGCTGTAAGGATGAAAAGCTGCACATGGTAGATACAAGATTCAGTGCACGGCAACTCCCTCTTATTAAAAAGCAAAGATTTATTGGAAGGAAAATTTCCCTGCATTTGAAATTTAACTGCCAACCATCCACATCCTACACATAACTGTCAGAAAGGATGTCTAAATCTGTCCTCATTTATAACATGTGTTGTGACAAGATTTGACAGACTCTGAAAGGGCTATAATTGCCACCTAAACATCCAGCATTTTGTCAACTGCGATCATGTTTAGAGAAAGCATTTATTTCACTTTAAAAAAGCTAGCATTTTTTCTTTCTTCTGAATGAGATGACAGATTTTTTTTTTCTTTTCTCATTAGGGGTTGCAAGTCAGATTTAAGGATTTTTTTGTTCATTTTTTCTTTTCAGTTTTTTTTCCAGTGACAGGAGTTAGAACTTTTCAGACTAAAAGAATGATTAGCTTGAGGAAACCAATAGCAATTTAACAGAAAGGATGTTTACTGACACCACTGAAAATTTCTGAATGCCAAGCTGGTTTTGATAAGAACTCTTCTGAATATCACAACATGAACTGAGGTCAAAAAGGGGGAGGAGTACCCCAATATTTGCCATTCTGTTACTCTGGATAAATGTTACATAGTATTAATCTGTGCGTATAGTCATCCTAATATGACCATAAACATTTGTACAAGATAGAGATGGGAGCTGTTGATGATATGCCCCCATCCCATGACATGAACTGTTGGCCTGAGAATTGAAAGAACATTTTAGATGAGGGAAATGAGACCTGTCTCTCGGGCATTAACAACCCATGCAGTCAGGATTGCAACCAATGCATAACCAATTAACTGCCCTAGTTGATCAGCAGTACACGAGCTGTTACCAGGTCTATGACTAAAATGTACTTTCTTGAAGTCCTGAGCACTAAAACTCCCCGCTGCTACAGCGAACACTCCCCGGCAGTACTGCTTCTACTCACTCTGGCAGCATACATGGCTCTTCTGTGTTTGTTCACTGAAAACAATCCAGCAATCAAATTTTATTAACAGGAACATTGACAAAATTCAACAACAATCTGTGCTGTGGAGAGTGTGGTTATTAGAACTGGTACTTTTTCATACATGGTGGCTGCAGTAGAGACATGGCAGTAGAGCTGCATACAAAGAAGTCCTGGGGGTCCTCAGTCCTGACCTGCTCATTCTTGCCTGGCCTGCCCTTGCCAGTTGCCCTGTTGGTGAGAACTGTTTGTCACCTGGCACATCTGTACTGTGCAGTCATGGGGCCTTTGAAGAAGAACGTGGTAAACTCTTCCTCTTTTAGATAGAAGGGTCAATAATGTGCTAAACATTTTCTCCTGACTGGAGTTTGTCTAAGAAATGGATCGGGAAGCCAAAAGAAAAAGATTTGCTGGACAAGTAAGAGCACAAGCTTGCATTGAGTAACTTTCTCCACCTGTTCCATTCTAATTGCAAGACTTCTATACATTATATTCTTTAACTGCCAGTTCAGGGTCTCACTCTCAAGTTACAACCATTACTGGTTCCTTCTTACACAGTTAATTTGCATAGTGGGTGTCCACAGCAATGCCACACTACAATCCTGAATGAGAGGTAGGATGGCCTCACTGTGTAGTCAATCTAAAGCTCAGTTTCAGATCAAAAAACTCATAAAATAATAATCTGATACCAAAGAGTCAATTTAGAAACAGGAAAAGCCTCACAAACTATTAACCACTATTAGCCAAATGTGTTTCCTTAAATGTGACTGGAAAGGACAATCCAACATCTCCAACATCCACAACTGCAGCGAGGCCTTCGATACAACATCAGATGCTTAAAGGAAGAAAACCAATTGATGCCTCTATCAGCTTTTTCGAATTTACACTGAGATACTGACAACCAGTACATTTCCTTAGGAGTATCCTTAAAAAATGGAAAGCTTATTTCAGGAAGTAACTGATTCAGGTCTATCTGTTTATCTGATCTATTTATGTCGGCATGCAAAATTATTACTTCTGGTTCATTTAGATTTGCTTAAAGTTCATATCTGCCCATAAATCAGACTCAATTGAAGAAATTAATAACAAGGGTGTTGGGTGGGGTTGTTTCTTTTCCTTTTGTCTCAGATTGCATACCCCTTCTGTGCTGAGAACTTCTCAACATTCTTGTGTTGCAGTGATGTTGCTTGCTTAGCAAAGCCAGTCTCCTACCTACAAGCTCTGATCCCTCTGTTGTACACAATGTGACATAACTTTTGAGTTCTGCCCCTGAGTGGCTACTGGGGTCCATGGAAGCTGGAGGAGAAAATATTAGAAATAAAGGACAAATTTATATACATTGTGATCAGATTTCCAGCAGCTCCAAATGCCTTTGCAGCTGAAAACAGAGGGATGTCTCAGGTTTTGCCAGCTAGTAAACTCTTCCAGAGAAACTGTCTCATCCTCTCTCTACTGATGTGTACTATGCAGCTTGTAAACACTAGTATCCTGAGTGACCTAAAAAATAAAAAGTCCCCAAGGGAAGTTGGGAAAGAGAAATCCTAGTAAAAGAGGAGGGAATAGAAGTATTTTCTGTGGGATGAGGGTAAGAAAGAATCACCTAGGACCTCAAGATGTCTGGGATAAATGAAATGCTCAGAACTTTCAGCAAATTCAAATTGAATGACAGAGACCCTTTGATGTCAGGTTGGAATTTATGGTCAGAAGTATTATCAACAAATATCTATAAGGAGAATTGAAGGCATTTTTTTAAAAAATGAGATATTTTAGAAATTTTAAGTAAGTTGCCTTTCTTTTGGAAGGAAGGAAAGTTCTGCTCTCTACTGGTAAACAATGAGCAACTTAAAAATTTGACTGAAGTTTGTATTTCTAATCAACTGTAACACCAGTGCTGTATAGTAATTAAAGAAAGCACTGTTTTTTCACTCTGTGTTTTTGTTTTTGTGATTCCTTGTATATGTCTACTAAATCAGACAGTATCTAACCTTGCAGTGGGAATGCATCCAGGAGATGACAGCAAACAGGAGTTTTTGAGCTGTTCTTTCTGAGAACATTCCCACACCTAACTTTGTATAGGTATGCAATTAGTATTAAAATGTAGAACATCCAAACCTTTCCAGATGCTAATTTGAAATTCTCTCTGGGGTACCTGTGTCTAGTTAGCAATGTAGAAAGATAAACTCTTAGGTCTGTGAACCTATGCAGCCAGGTCAAGGAGCACAATAGAAAAGATTCTGAAGATTCTGCCTATTCTAAAATATCATCCTCACTAGACCTAAATAAAGGGATTTGGACCTAAATGCTAGCTTCCATCAAAATTTTGAGTACATAGATATGAAAAATAAAAAGAAAACTTAAAAAAATACAGTGAAAATTCCATTTCCTACTCCAGGGGAGTTTTAATTATTTAGCATAATAGCTATAGTCATTAATGTCTGCTAGTGGCTGTCCTTACTTTTGTGTGCTAATTACTCCATTGCCAGAGACTTTAGTAATCGGTCTTTGCATTTTGCTTTTCAGATCAGAAACATATTATGCTGGTTTTTCCTGAGTCACCTTTTCCTTAATACGGAACAGCAAGCATTTGTTTGCAAAAATAAGACTAAAATAGCTGTTTTGATGCTCAAACGGATGGAGTTGTGCAGCTCTGAATGCTAATAAGCTGTAGGTAAAGAATGTTTCCTCTTGTGGGAGTTTGCTCAAGCTAAAAATAACTAGCTGACCTGCCCTCATCACAATAACATTGTGGAACTTGTTTCTCCTTGAGTGACTGAGGAGCAGGTGACACAGCCATACATTTTAAGAAAAAAAGAGGCTGTTTCTCTCATCTACAAGCTGGCTTAATGCTGTAATGCCATTATTTATGTATCTGATGGCAAACTTGCTTCATGAATTTGTGTATAATAATCATTCAAACATAAAAGTCAATTCAGGAATTCTCCATTTGTTCTTTGTAACAAAACACCCCTGTATTATTTGTGCTTTGCATTCTCTTGTGTTGCTATGATACAAAGATGCTAACTTTAAGTGAAATGGTGCCAGCAGGCTAATGGCCACGAGAGGAGCACAGAGGACCTGGCTTCAGCTGTCTGGTAGGAGGGCTACAGCAAGGTCTGTTTTGGTGATTGTCAGAGGCCTCAGCTGAACGTCCTTGCAAGAAAGCTTCTCTATGTGAGATAAAAAGATGATCTTGATGGAAAGGGACTGAAAGTTTTGCTCTCTAATCCTTACAAATGTGCTGTAGAAGAGCCAAAGAACTGGGAAATATGTCAAAAAGGCAACAATAATATTTTGAGATTTGGAATGGGCCAAAAATATCTTAACAGGCACTTAGATGAAAATATATTTATCTCAAATGGCTATTTTTCTCAATTACATTTGTTCCACATTAATTTCCTCATTACAGGATGACTTAGATGCTGTTTGAGAAAAGGTTTACCTTCTGTTTACTGATTCAACTGCAGGGAATGCAGCTGTGGTTGTTTATTGTTCTTAAAGACTGTGATGTTCATGTTCCATGACTATAAAAAGATGACTATACAAATGCACAAGCAACAAATTAATTCTGTTCTGCAATTTTTCTCTCTAATATTAGACTATTTATTTGAAAAATAGTTAAATGGATACAAGAGTTCAGTTCATCTTTATCACATGCTCAAAGTTTTATGAGAAAGGCAATAAACTGGAAGTATTTTGAATGCCCCATGTTACCAATATTAAATGTAGTGCATTTTGTTTTCTATAAAATGCTATATGTGCTGGATTTTAGAAAATAAAATAGTTATCGCAGAAAAATAGATCAGCTGTGTCTTGTCAGACTTGAGAGAGATTTTACTTTATTGTCACTCTCGAAAACCTCTAAAGGAGAAGCTTACACAGCCTCCCATGGCATCTATTTTAGTACTTAGTAATCCTTACCACAAGAGTGGCCCTGTCTAATTTAAACTTTCTCTGCTGCTGCTTTGCAGAAGGGTTGAGGCAGTTTGGTGACTCACTGTTACCTACAAAAGCAACAATGCTTTTTGCCTAGGAAAAAAAAAAGACAAACCTCAAAGCCACTATCTGACCAAGTAGCCTCTGTGAGGGAACTATGAGTGAATCCTGTGCAGACCATCAGCTTAGAAAGCATAACTCCTACAATTTGGTTGTGTCCAGATTGCCTGCACACAATTTATGTATTAATTCTGTCTTTGATAATACAGAACACAATTGGTTTACTGATGGCAACATAACCCACCCACCTTGCTATATGAAAATAGACAAAGCTATTGATAAAACAACATAAAAAACTGCATACCTCAGTTGTGGTTTGAAGCACTGGAAATGAAAAATTGTATATAAAATAAACAGAATTCACTGAAAACAATTACAGGCTGTTCTTCTGGAAAATTGCATATGGATATTGGAATTACTTGTGTAACTTCTTCATTCCCCAGATTCTGTCTTTCTCCCCGTTGCTCTCTACAGTCACACACATAATGGAAGCTCTGAATCCATATTTTCCTAATGTTTGGGATTCACTCAGGCACCCACATCAATTCCCTTTGAGGTATTTAATATTACATATATTATATATTATAGGAAATATTTAGATGCATTTAATTAAGCCTGTCATCTCCAATATATTCTTTACTGGATAACAACATGTCCTGTTTGGATCCTCTGTGATGAAGGTGATAAGGCTTTGCCTTCTCCAGAAATCATTTGAAGAGAAGCTTCTCTTTCCCCTGTTCTCCAGGAATGAGTACATTCTTATGAGCACCCTCTCTCAGAGTTTAAGTCCCGGACTCCTTGTACAATCATCAGTGCATGTGAGGAATAATTGATTTCTTTCCTCTTTACTGTAGTCTTCTACATATTTGTCTGGTTGTTAAGTGTCAGTGTATGAATTTGTAGGCCACAGTGATTTCTGAACTTATCCTACTTTGTGGGTTTTAACAGCTCTTCGATATTTTCCCCAACAACAGTCTCTAAGCCATTCAATTTAATTAAGAATCATATTATCTAAAATCAATTATCCTATGCAGAGTAACTGTCAAATCTTCAAATCACATATAAATATATATCTTTCTTCAACTTTTCTTGAATTTTACTTGCTTCACATAAAACTAATTGCCACTTTTGATTAAATATAACTTATTTCCTTCAAGTTGAAATGTCTGTTTTTCCAAGAATGTTTTTGCACTCTTCTTTGAAGACTGGGATTACATAAAGTCACTGGCATTTTGATTTTTAAATTTAAAAAGTGAAATTATGATCCTGGCCCCTCAGCGGTTATGCCTAATAAGCCTTCTTTCATTCAGATTCAATAGCAACTGCCAAAGTGATTTGAGATTTTTTAAAAGAATTTAATATACAAATTTGTTCCAATGTGAACTCTGAGGTGAGAAATTACATTACTCACATATTCAAACAGGATCTTCCTGCAAACACAGCAAATATGAGAGGGACTGAATGAAGGAAAATAAAAGGCTGCAGATTTTGCAGTTCAAAGTATCATTTCTTGGAAATGACAGACTACCCTTGGAAGTGTCACAGTCATATATGGTTGTGTTTCACATACAACACAGAGCTCAACAGGCTTTGATTTATTTTTATGAACAAAAACATTTTAAAAGCTGTAAACAAGTAACCTGATATAGTAATTAGTCATGCAATATAACATTGCTCTTCCATAGTTTATTTTCATCAGTCATATCAATCACTGCAGAGTAGATGCATTAAGGGTGTTCCAAGGTTAAAGTAAATGCAAAATTATAAACTGGAGCCATAGCTTATAACCTCAAAAACTTTTTGATTTATAATTCTGAGACAGCCTGTTGTAGGTTTCAACATCAGCTTCATGTGAATCTATTTCCTTTTTAATCAGTCCATCTTTGATCATGGTGATGTTTATTTTGCATTAATTTTATGCGCCTTTGGAGGTAATGTAACTGTGATAAAAGCCAATTAGTTTTGCACCATCAAGAAGGACAATGAATTGTGTCTTGGCAAAACAAAGATAAAATTAACCATTTGCCTAAATGGAACCATTCATTGTGGTTTTCTCAGAAGGCTTCTTCTGTAATGTTCAGCTCCATGAACTAAATAACTTAGGATAGATGAGTTTACCTAAAGTAAAACACATTCTGAAATGAACACTACACGAATGTAGCAACACTGTGCAGTAATCCAATGTGCATTTTCCACAAGACATTAGATCTGCCTGAAGATTGTATTTCACACACATGAATAAGTGATGCAGTGAGGAATAAACAAGCAGTTCGGTTCTTGTGGCTAAGGCTTTTTACATAAGTAAATTGAATTGGGTGGAGAATGCTTCACACCAATCATATGAGGTTAAATAGGGGCAAGCGCCAGATTCTGCAACTGGGACAGAGCAACCCTGGATGTACAGACAGACTGGGGAATGAGAAGATGGAGAGCAGGGCCAAGGAAAGGGTCCTGGGGGTCCTGGTCGATGTCTGGTTGAACACGAGCCAGCCGTGCCCTGGCAGCCAGGAGGGCCAACCCTGTCCTGGGGACATCAGGGACAGCATGGCCAGCCAGGCAAGGGAGGGGATTGTCCTGCTCTGCTCTGAGCTGGGGCAGCCTCACCTTGAGTGCTGGGGGCAGTTTTGGGTACCACAGTATAAAAAAGAATAGAACTATTAGAGAGTGTCCAAAGGAGGGCAACAAAGATGGTGAAGGGCCATGAGGGGAAGCCAAACAATTAGGCGCTGTTCTCTTCTCTGTGGGGATCAGTGAAAGGACCTGAGGGAACAGAGTTATTATATCTGAGGGAA
Source organism: Hypocryptadius cinnamomeus (assembly GCA_013400635.1). Taxonomy (NCBI): domain Eukaryota; kingdom Metazoa; phylum Chordata; class Aves; order Passeriformes; family Zosteropidae; genus Hypocryptadius; species Hypocryptadius cinnamomeus. The sequence continues at coordinate 38,914 of VYZP01069358.1, read as the reverse complement.
AAACAGACCTAAAAGGAACCATAGGTATGCTGAAGCAGAAGATCAGATCTCAAATTCCTATTGAGAGATTAGCAGAGAAACATTAAAAAAAAAAAAAAAAAAGATGAAATACAATTACAAAAGTAAAAGTACTATGCTTGGGCAAGAAGAGTGCAAAAATACAGTATTTCAGTTAAGGCAATTAGAAACAAGAGCTAAGAGTTATATCCTATTAGAAAGTGAGCATGAGTTAGCAGTTTCATGCTGCTATGAAAAAGCCAAACATCACACTAGAATCAATTAACAACAACAGAGCCTGCAGGAGACCTGGCACAATATTCCTGTTCTGTTCAAACGGATTGATTAGATCACCTCCCATGGTTGCATCCACTCTTTATAATGTTGCCAGAAGCACTGTTACAATACTTGCTTTATTTCAGAAAAATAACTTTCTTTAACCCATTGAGATGATGATTTAAGGTTGAAATTTTCTGAAGACCTAAGCACCAACTGCTACAGAATTCAGACAGGTTTGCATGCTGATGGTAACTGAGCAGTTCCTGAAATATCAGAGAACATCAGCAAATGCATAATTCCAGAAAAAAAATTAGTCACTTTTTAAAGTGAGTCAAAATGTTCTCATAACTAATGCTTGAATTAGCTCAGATATTATTTTTTTGTTAATTACCTCTATTCGTGATGGATTGCTGCAGCCCAATTCACAACACAGATTCTTCTGTTTTGGGAATACATATTTGCTTTTCTGTAAAGGTAGTAACAACTGCATTTTGATTGGGATTTTTCTCATTTTCAGGCCTGTGTTTCTCTGATAACTCCCACTGCTTCAGAGAGACATTTCCACCCCTCTTTGTATTCTGTATCTAAAACAAGGAATACTTCGGGCCATTTTTATTGAAACTGCTGAATTCTCTCATGTTTCAAATACTTTTTATTGTTCAAAATGAATACCATGGAATAAAATCTGTTTTTCAAAAGATCTTTGAATTTTCATCTATAAGAAACTTCCTATCTTTAAAATGGCCCTGGGACATGTTATGAGCTTAAATTTTTAAGGAAAAATAGTCACATTTCATAGCAATTATAAATACAAATTATTAATAAGTCTTAGAAACAATAAAAATAATGGAGAATCAATCCACAAAACTATTCTGTCTAAATAAAACTTGTCATAATTCCAACTAGTGGGCAGGTAAGGTCTCAATTTCTTATTTTCATAACAGAGAACACAGGATTACATGCAATGGATAGCCAAATGCTATGACCAGTGATCTGTACAGAAGATAACACAGCATAGTGTTTCTGTACTGGTGCTGAAAGGAGAGCAGAGAAAGCTGTTTCAGGTTATAAACCTCATTTGTTCTTTCAGAATACAGGCTAATTTTTTTCTGACTTTCATTCAGAGACATGGAAAATGAGTCTTCTCAAAAAATGAGGCTTCCTATTAGCACATTTGGAAACCTTCTTGAAGACGTGCACCTTTGGAGGAATTCTGCAGCATTGGAAAAGGTACAGTGTTCATAACAATCTTATAACAAATGTGTTTAGCAAGTGGAGAATGAGAGAAAGATGGATACTTGTTCTGTTGACTTGAGCTTATCTTACCTTTCTGACTGTTTATTTCTGGTTATCAATGGTAAATTTCTAACATGCTTCTATAGTAGGATGAATTCAGGCAGTTAACAGAATATGAGAGGTAGGGAATAAACATGAAAGTTTAAACTACAGAAGAGCATAAAATTAACTACTGCATTTCTTTAAAGCAATTTGTTTTTCCATGGAAATTTGTACCTTTCCTAGCTGGCTTATTTTAAAAGATAATTTCACTGTTTTTCATGTAGTAATAAAAATATTGCAATTTCAGCAGTTAAATCAAGAGAATTTGACACTGTTTTGATGAGTCATAGAAATAATAAATCAAGATAATTTTAATCAATATTAATACTTAGAGTGGTTTTGACCTACAACTGAGTGCTTTAAAATGAGAGTGCCTTAAACAAAACCAGCTCTGGATGCCTTAATTTCTCTATAAATATAATTTCAGGAAAATCCAATCCATGGTAAATCATGTTTTACCATCATTCTTTCTGCTATGGAGGTGGTGACATTTCTAACACATTCCCATAGACACAAAACAGAATAACAGTTTTGTGTAGACACAAAACTTCCAAAACTGAAAAAGTACCACCCAGAGCTTGTACTTGACAACCGGCCCATCTTCTTTTTTTTTTTTTGTACTATGTATTTTTGAGGAAAAAACTAAGCCACAGTATGTCTACCCAAGCAAGAAGATATTAAATGGACTTAATTTCTGAATCTGGAAACAAAGATGGAAGAAACCCTGGAAATTAAGTCCTTTCAAGCTGGAAGATTGAGAGACCAGGATTTTTATATTTTCATTATTAAAACAAAACCAAAAAGCTGAACCTCAAGAGACCCCTACACCATATGGAAAAGTTTAACATAATTAAACCCAAACTGCCAACCTTTTTAATGGCAGCACTTCAAGAACTAGTGGTGCTGTCAGGGCCCAGTAGGCATGAGAGCAGAAAAAGGATGGGGATTCTGAAGAGACATGATTGAAGTAGATTAGGGATCTTGACTTGACTTAAATTGTCATTAGTGGGAAAAAAGTGTTTTAGGTTTAGTGTTTTGGGTTTTAGTGGTTTAGGTTTTAGTGTTTTAGGCTTGTTAGAACTTGTTTTAGGCATCTTACTAAGAGTTACATAAACACTAGAAATTAGGTTAGATTTTAGGCTCCCCACACACCAGTTTGATGCCCGTGTCTCTCTATTGCAGATAGATTGTGTACAGTCTAACATGCCTTCAAATACAGTAATACTTAAAATGAAAACTTTCATTACTGTGAAAAGTTTAAATTCCCTTACTTCATTTAAAGAATTTAGACTGTCTGCAGCGGTTACAATGGTCATCCACATAGAGTTTCTGACTCTTAAAATGAAGTAAATTGTTGGGGCTACTTCCCATAATCACTTGCAGCAATCTATTATATTCCTTAGTAATCACACTTATCTCAATTAGAGATGAGGTTGGGATTGGATATGTATGAATATGCAACACTGCATTTTGAAATAGGTTTAACTACCCTCAAACTCGAATTATCTTTATAAATCTATTTAAATTAAAACTTAGAAACTCTCAGTCTTATCAGCAAGACCCATGTTGTATTACAGGCTTGGATCAGTGGCAATGCATGCAGTGACACAGTTCCTTAGATTCTCCCCTAACCCCTATTTAGTCACTTCTGAAAGCAATATTTAGCTTTGGAATATGTAGCTAATTTTAGAAATCCTGAACATCACCCAAAGTATGTTAAGTCTGAATTACTTTCCCATAGGGATTTTAAGACAAAAACAAATGTATAATTTCAGGCTAAGCCAGGGACTTTTCCCAGTTAAAACCAAACAGCTGACCTATGGTAAACCCTGCATGTTGGTTGGGTAGGGTAAACTGTTCCCACCTCAGTTAATGGTGCTGTTGGTGAGGCTGATGTGGCCACAGCTGAAGTCACAGAATATTTTGTGACTGGCATTAGTTACAGCAGGATGGGAATTCATTCAAAATCAATTCAAAGCAAAAAAA
>VYZP01069358.1:14069-35276 GCA_013400635.1 Hypocryptadius cinnamomeus | reverse complement strand
AAAAAAAAAAAAAAAAAAAAAGTGGGGGGAAGAAAAAAAAGGCTTATACATCAGTTTCTTTCTTGATAGTTTTACTTTCTCCTCTGGCTTCTACTTTCAAAATATACCAAATTAATACTCTTCTACCTAACTTTGAACATTTTCTTTTAATTGTACTTCTTGCCTTCCTATTTACTACACCGGAGTTTAGTCCATCAGCAATAACTGCTGGAGTTTTAAATTTTAGATTTTCCAACTGAAAATCACAGTTTTGATCATTGCTGCATTTCAAATATATGCCTGAAATGTCATGGTATGTCATTTGAGACCACTATTAAAGTGAGAGACCACTATTAAAATTCTTCATATAGCTCAGGTGTGTGTAGGATGAAAGGGAAATCTGTTCAGTTTTCCCAACACATAGCACTCAACAGTATCCACTGAGTCTCTCAGTTATGAGTTATACTGTCAGTCCCAGTAATTACTTCCTATTAAAATGAAGGATGGACATTCCTTTCCCTTGGCTTTCTTTGCATGTATAACTGAACACTGAAGTCATCAGTGTGCAAAATTAATTTCCCTGCAGAGAGCAGAGTAACCTGGCCTGACTCCCAGCTGACCATGCCTTGAGCAGAAGGTGGGACTAGAACCTTCCAGGGCTCTTCCTTTCCAGCCTGAATTATTTTATAATCCTTCATATCCTGAACTCAGAACCTTCAACACTAAGTAATGCAGCCAGGGGCTGAAAAAAGGGTGCAGACTGCTCAGGAGCAGCAACCCACATCAAATACCTGAAGCAGCAGTAGCAAGACTACTAGAGACTATTTATTTAGTAGTTACTGACTGGTTTGGCCAAAAATATGGTAAAAGAAGAATTTCAGAGGTGTTTTAAAGCGAGTATCAGGCTCTTCCTGGCCATCTCAAAATTATAGGAAAGATTAATAATCCAGGAAAGTAAAATTCTGATCATACTCTCTAAAATCCCTTTGGTCAATGATATGGTTATAGGAAGAAATATATTTTAAAACTCAGAATAACTGTCCCTACAGCTTTATTTGCTTTCTCTTTCAGCATTTATAATGTTGCATTTTAGTTGCATTTATAATGTTGCACAAAAGAGTGCTCATCACTATGCTTCTGCTAAGACTGCATTTAAAAAAATATGGAATAAACTGCCACCTAGAGTTAAATCCTTGACGTTAATGTTGGTCACAGCTTTACTATTACAATATTCAGGACCCAGGTACCAGATGTCAGCATAGTCTTTGAACACTAGCAAAGGAAGTACACATTTGATATAGATTACAAATGGAATCTGATGATGTATCTAATTTCTTGACTGACATAAATCCATTTAAAAATCAGTAAGGAGCTAGAGATCATTACTGTCATATGCTATTCTCACCCTGTTAATGGTGATCAATACTCTGAGCAAGTATTATTGAAACCAGGGTGCCAGTTTTTTGTTTGGCAGTCACTTTCAGCCCATTGGGTCTGCCTGTGTATTAGCAAGTCTCAACATATTCATTAGCTGGTTGATTTAATCCTAGATGCATTTTAAAGCAAGTAAATATCTACTGCCCCCTATACCTGCTGCAAGAATTCTGAATTTTATTTTTTTATTTATATTTAAACTATTATTAACTATGTTTAGTAGATGTGGTGAGTTGACCTTGTCTGCCTGCCAGGTGCCCACCAAGCTGCTCTCTCAGCTCCCCTCCTCATCAAGGCAGGGAGAAAAGAAGATTAAAAGCTCATGTGTCAAGATAAAGGCACTTTAATAAAAGAAGCAAAGGCTGTACATAGAAGCAAAACAAATACCAAAAGAAAAAGGAAGATTTATTCCCTACTTCTTATTAGCAGGCATTGTCCAGCCATTTTCTGGGAAGCAGAGCCTCAGTACTTATAGCACCCCCTTCAGAACACAAATACCTTAAAAACAAGCTGCCCATTTCCACCTTCCCCACACCTCCACCCCTTACCTTTTACTGCTGGACAGCATATCACATAGTATGGCAAATCCCTGTGGTGAGCGTGGGACAGCTCTCCCAGCCTCCCAACCCCCTGCCCACCCCCAGCCTGCTGGCCTTTGGTGGTGGGGGGATGAAGATACAGCCTTGATGCTGTGCAAGCATCGCTCTGCAATGGCCAAAACACCGGTGTGTTATCAACGATGCTTGGGCTACACAGACCAGCCTCAGCACCACAGTGCTGCTATGAGGAAAGTTCATTCCATCCCAACAAATAACTTGAAAGTGCTGACAAGGCCTCTGCTGCCCTGTAGAAAAGTAATCTCTGCATTAAGGCAGCTGTGACAGCTGAGGACAGCAGTGAATACTGCAGGTGGCCATTGACCAGTCCTTTGGATACTTACCTTCTCCAGACACTGATGGTTTGTGTAATCTGATTTCCCAGAGCAGTTTACACAGGTATTTTAAAAAAATCTCCCTATTAGAGATACAACAAGAAGTACATAAAAGATACATGTCATGCAGTCTATAGCAGAAAGGGGGATGGAAGTTAGACCCTTTTAATACCTTCTCTTACACTAACACCTGTCAGTCCTTTAATGCAGAATAACTTATTACACACTCTTTTTGAGCTAGTATTTGATACAATGTGGTTGACCAAATCATGCCATATGTTCACAAGTCTGGAAGCCTGTTCCCAGTAAGATTTTAATGCATTGTTCCCTACAAGCCAAACTGGAAATGAGATTTCAAATCCTACAAGCTGTGAAGAAATCTATGATTGAGTAGAGAGAATAAAAAATTAGTAAACACCTACAAGGGAATGGCCATCAAGATTAAGCCGTTTTACCTCCCCCTCACCTCTCCTTTTGCAACAAACTGATCAGCTTGGGACTGAAGAAGTGGTAGATCAGGTTTGGTAAGCAAAAATTTCTTGGAGAGAGGGATAAGGCAGGCCTCCAAAACAAGACAGAAAGGGGAAAGAAGGAACTGATGAGAGGGAAAATATTACAGGGAATGATTTGATACCTTTTCCTTTAAATCAGCAGAGCTGAGTGCCTCTTCAGTTCCTGAACTAACATCCACAGCACAGGGAATGGATGGGTGGAAGGAGAATGGTAGGATAGCTCATGACTGGAGAGCTGTCATGGGCAGATGTAGGCTTTTTAGGATGGACAGACTCAGGATGGCAAGGAGAAAGAACAGCCCTTCATGTGTAAGAGCAACAGGGATGCCCAGAATTCTGCCCTGGGATGGACAATGACGCGGTTGAAAGCTTATGGACTGGGATGAGAGGAGAGATCAGGATGGACAATGTTTGTTGGGTGTCTCCTACAGACTGTCTGATCAATGAGGTCTCTTCAGACAACTGAAGCACCTTCACATTTGTAATTATTCATCAGGAATGACTTGAACAACCAGTTATCTGATAGAAAACAGAGCAGAGCAGAAGCAATCCAGGAGGTCTCTGGAGAGCATTGGTTGTCACTCCCTAACATGGGCAGACAGACAGAGGGTAGCTTTGCCTGCAGTGACTCCACATGACATTGTGGAGCTCAGGGTCCTGAGACAAGGAAACAAATCCAATAAACAGAATCACAGACATGACTTTCAGGCCTCTTCAGGGGGTTACTTGGAAGAATCCCATAGGTAGTCCCAGAGGAATGAGAGGTCTAAAAGATCTAGCTGCTTTTCAAGGGTCCTTCCAGCTGATAGGCAGGAGGCCAAGCAAAAATCTGCATGGATGAACAGTGAGCTCCTGAAAAAATTAAAATATAAAACAAGTAATAAAAACAAAAACAAAAACAAGAAAGTAGATGGTTTGTGCATATCCACTGTATTGTCACTATAAACTGGAAGCATAATACCTTGTTCCTCTATAATAACTTACAACAAGCCTCAAATCCACAGTAAATTCTATCTCAGTAGCTGGTATGATATAACCATATTACTCCCTGTTACAGAGCTGTCATGCATCATTAAGTCTGTCACTAACACTTCAGAAGCATTTGCAAAAGCCATGATGTTACTGTTGCTGTATCATCATCATAGTTTATGAAGACTCCTTACATCACAGACACAGAAATAGTGAAAAAGTTTGCACAAAACCATTAAATGTTACAAAAGCTGCACCTGTTCTTGCAATTGAAGTACTTAGTCCTTAAAATACAGGGAAACTGTGCTGTTCAGTCCATGTCAAGTAATTGTTTATCAAACTATAGTTCTAAAGTAATAAATTACTGTTTCCCTACTTTGTAAGTCTGCTCTGCTTCTAAGTTTTTCCCACTTTCTTCATGGACAGCAATTCCTTTCTTTTTCATCCACCTAATTTTGTTTAAGACAGGTGACCTTGAAACAAAGGTTCTGACATGTAGTAATGGCAGATAATCCATGTCACACATTTGGAAATGTTTGTTTAATTTCATTATCATTAAAATCCTTTAAAAATAAAAGAAAAAGAGGGAATATTATAAAGGGTATTGCTTGTCTGCAGTAACTAAGGATGCTGTTCTTTGTTTTGAGCATACCTCAGAGGTTCAGAATCAGAGCCTCATTTAGAATTATTTGTAAGGGACGTGACATGATATGTTCAAAAAATTAGATATATATACTTTGTATTAAAAGTACCTTTATCTTTGTAGATTGTCAGTCTTGAAGGTCTCAGACACCTAGGACAAGTGTGAATACCTGGACTATCCATAAATGCATGACTTGACTATTCCCTAGAAGAAGGACAATTTTTTTTGGATGTAGAAGTGCTTTCACCCGCAGTATTTATATACAGGTTTCTTCAAGGACTTGTGCATCTCTGTACTCAAGTTCAACGATAGACAGCTATCAAAGCAATGAAAAGCATTTGAAAAAGCACATCTTTTTTTTATTCAGACAACTCCTTTAAAATATAGGTTTCTAGCTGATCACTTTTTTTTTTTTTTAATTAGATCTGTGCAAAGGCTGGGTTCTAACTCTACTAGTAGCTCAGGCAGCCTTTGTTCAATAAGCAGCCTAAGTATGGGCAAGATAAGAAAAAGGTGGTATAAAAATAAACTGCAATGACCCAATTCTAATGTGAACAAACATAACCTATGACCTCCACAGTCTGGAATTTTGAATCTCAGTCCCATCTGGAAGACAAGAGAAGGGGTCAAATATCCCTGTCTCTACCTGCCTAACATGTTTGCTTTGCTGCAGTTGAGTTGATTTACTAGTCACAAGCTTTGCCAACTTCATCTAGGACCACTGAAATCATATGAATAACACTGGAGATAGTGCTGCACTGAAGAGACCAGCAGCTACACTCTAAATATGCCTCTGACTGCAGAACCCTCTGTTTTGCAATTTGGAAATCAAATTGCAGAGCTTAGCTAAAAGCAGCAGTTAATAACCTGCTCTGACATCTGTTGCCACTGAACAGGCTAAGAGATAAAGTTCACAATGAAGAAACACAGAAACCAAACACATACCAAATTTTCCTTACAGATCTTCTTCAGAAATTCTAACACTATTAATGTATACACCAAGTACTGATAAAGAGGCAGGATTAGTCTGGAAAAAGTCCTTCCTCGAGGAAAGAGGTTCTTTCATCTAAATTTCTCAAGCTAAGTCCTGTCTCTTCAAGCACCCATCAGTAAAGTAGTACCAGTTAATGGCCAGTGGGTTTATTCAGTAAGAATCATTATCTTCTGACAAAAAGAATGACTAGTCTCGATAAAAGCAGTGAATTGGGGTAGGAGGACTGGAGGGAGCAGGCTGAGTCACAGCCCATTTCCCACCCCGCAGCCACACTCCGGCGCTGCAGAGACCACGGCACTGCCGGGAGCTGCAGGAGGGCACCCTTAAGGGCCCTTTCAACCCTAACCATTCTCCAACATTTATTGCAGAATTACACATGCCAAACAGATCAGCATAATTCATAGCCCCACCCAGTATAAAAGTCATAACCCAGTACAAAACCAACGTCCCCTGGCACATGTTGAGAAACACCACACAGGCCCTTTTAAAACATAAGGAAGCGTCCAGTACATTTGATTCTCTCAAATTCTCACTTATTTCACTCCTACTGCTTTCTCCACCACTCCTTCCTCTATTTTCTCAGATGCTATTGTGGAAATTTAGATCAAGCAATAAATTAGTTGCAGATTTTTAGACAGGGAACTTGTTTCATTAACTCTACTCTGAGATGTTGAGCAAGGGGGCTTGAGAAGGAATAGGTTTGTAGTACACATGAAAAAATGACAGTTTTGGCATAGTTCTGCGCCCAATAACAATCTTAAGGGCCTTAAGTTTCAAATAAAGGACAAGACAGAGCTTAAATGGAGGTCTTGGGCAGGGGCAGAAGCTGTGTGGGTCCAGGTCTCAGGTAAGGATTCTCACAGCAATTACACCCTCTCTGTGCACTTGGGGCCCTGACATGAACCACACATCTTCATTCACCATGAGAATTCCTCTGGAGATACAATCATCATGATGAAAAAAAGTAACTTCAAACTTTTGCTTTGAGTGGCTGAACTGTTAACATTAAACAATCAGATCATCTCTGAAGTCCTCTCAGAAAGAGAATTATCCTAAAAAGGTCACTGAACATAGGCATACCTTTAGAAATATTAATAACACCAGCTGGGATGAAGACTTGGGAAAATACTTAATTCCCATTAGTAATGATCTGCTTTGCATCAGAGAAAGCAATTTTCAATCTTCAAGAGACTCTGTACAAATCAATTTTTGTGAAGAATAAGATACAGTAATTCTTGAAAACAGTTCGTCCCAAATTTATAAGAAATGTGTTTTTTGACATTGCTGTCTGTCTGACAGATAGGAACTGCATTAGAGATATGTTCTGACTTTTAAAAAATTCTGTGAATTCATATACCTATCAGTAGCTTTGTCCTTTGATTGGAGAAGTTTTTATTTTTAATTTTGTCTCAATTCTTCAGCTAAGCATAAATGTAGAGCCATCATTGTGGAACATGTAATGCACTAAATTAGGTCTCCTGGGGCCTATATGGAAAGAAAGAAAGAAAGAAGGAAATGTGATTAAAAGGAAATTCAGACAGATTGTTATGAAGCTGGCAAAATAAAGAATCTTACGGTATTCCTGAACTAATGTTAGAAGCTTGGGAGAACATCAGAAACTACTACAGATTTTCATGAATAAACATAATTATAATTGGATTGACAGACAATGTAGAACGAGCTTCACAAGTGAAATACTCATCAGTGACACCCTGTACTCTCAACCCAGGGATGGCAAAACTACTGTGGAAGTGGCAAGCCTAGTCCATAATACACTTGAGCCACAGAGTAAGGGTCATCCCTGAATACAGATCCAGGGATATGATGTAACTTCACATGAGATATATTGATTCAGAGGCTCATTTTTCTTCAGCTTTAATTTGTTTCTCACTTGGTTTGCAACTCAAAATCATGTATTTAACCCAATATCACTTTAGGACCCCGTGCATTAAACTGAATGCACGGGATTCAAAAAGATCATGATTGGAATTACTTCTTTATAATTGTTCATGGGTTTTATGTTAAAGCCACTATGAACAAAAATGCAAAAGACAGTCAAAAGATAATGTGACTTTTTTAAACTTGAATTTGGCTTGTTTTTTTTTTTTGTGCACTTACCTCAGAAGTTATGAAATGGTTCTCCTTGTGCAAGCTGCCCTCCTGGTAACTTGGAAGCTGGTAGCACCAGACCACAAAAAGCACTTAGGTTTCACAGTTGATATATATCGTCATACTCAGTGAAAAAGAAAATTACACCTATAGAGAGAAAAGTGCTGCTACTAGTGGCCATTAGAAGAAAAACAGAATGGATAGAATGGAAACATTTATATCCTATTTAACAGAAGTGCTTGGCAGATCTACTTACACTGGCCATCCAGCCAGCACAGATGTAACTGAGCTAGTCATATCATAAAGACAGCAGGTAGAATTAAGGTAGATTAAGGATATGCTGAATGCTGGGCTGTTTGGGTTCTTTTTGGAAATTGTGGTGGACATTGGAGACACTAGAAGGGATGAGGCCAATAAAGGTCTTGGAGAAGACCAGAGTTCTGCAATGGGTGTGTTATACAGACCTGTGGCAACATGGAATTATTGCAAAAGTTCATGGCTACATCATAAATCCCCAGAAAACTAAATTTTAATATTAATTTTCAGTTTTTAAGACAGCTTATTCTGCTCCTTAAGATTTGTAGCTAGCCTTTAAAAGTAAATTTTTAACTTAAAATTACCACAAACATTAAGTTTTGTAATTCTAGGTCTTGTAGGGAGAGATTACAGAAGCTTCCACCATTTTATTTAGAAATCTCATACCTGAATTGAGGTAGCAAGAAACTGTATCTTTAATATGAAAACTTTTCTCCATTGTGTGTTTTGATTGTAGTATATAAGTAAATACATATTTACTTATAAAATAGCTTGGTTATAAATAAGTTTTTATGATTGAACTATGGAATGCATCCACAGATATTTAAAGTTTTTAATTAGACTCTGGTTTTTCTATCAATGGGTCTTCCATGCTAAGTTCTATAGCAAAACATTTTAGAAACACCAACATTCCCCAAAAGCTCCATAAAAGATCACAAACTCCATAAAAGCTTCCAAATTCTTACTCTGTATATGCACCATTACAAGAAAAAGCTACTGATGTTTGCCTTTAAAGCAATAGTTTCATGCATGGATGATGATTGCTTCCCCAAATGTCCTCCATAATTACTTTAAAAGAGGTAAATAGTTTTCATTATATTTCTTAGTATTTTAGAACTTGGAAAATCTGTTGCAAAATGAAATGCCCATCAATTCAAATAAGTATAGCAATAAATCAATCTCTTTTTCTCCTAATTTCTGTATTAAATGCAGTTGCACATACAAGAAAGCTTTAGTACTTCATCAAGCATTTTGAATATATTTGCATACAGAATAACCAGAAAAGACCGAATTACAACTTAGAACACATTTTTATAGTAGTTATAGCTGATGCCAAATGGAGAGCATCTTTTCTATGCAAACAAAAAAAAAAAAGTCTAAAAGTAGTATGTGACTGTAGTACTGCTGTTGCTATGGATGTTCTGAATGTCCTCCTAAACATCTTTATCTAGTTAAGATACACTATTAATATACGAGGACAATATAAGGACATACAAATTCATTAATCAAAATCTTAAAAAATCCTAAATTATTTTTATAAGTGTGAAGTTGTGGGCTTTTTTCTTTTTTGATCTGCTTTTACACTCTTACATAATTTCTAAAAACTTTCCCTTTGACCACAAACAAAAAAACTTTATGTGAGTGTGCGGGTTTCAAGAAAATCAAGATAAGTCCCAGAAGTCTGACAAAAGTACCATAGCCAGATGTGATACTAATGAGAAACTTTTATTCTGCCATAGAGTATTTGAATTGGAAGCATCAGAAAAAAATGGGGAAAAAACCCAACAACAAAACAGCTGTAAAGTATCAAAGGGGGCAGAGTTTCTTGCACTTTCAATTCCTTAAACTATTAAATCTGGTGCTCTGGAGAGCTTTGCAGGTGGCTGGCAGCACTGAGTCTCTGCTAGTCCGTGGAGACTGGCCTATGACTTCAGAGGTGAAAATGAGCTGAGAAGCTTCTGCAAATCTATCTTTAGATGTTTCAGTTAATTATCTGGCTGCATGCACTACAGAGCATCCCAGAGGGTTGAGGACAGGGTAGCAGGGCTGGATGTATGCTCCTGGAGGACATGGCCTATTTGGTGCTGCTACCAGCAGGCAACAAACACCTACACAGCCTGGATGGAGGCAACAGGTACCCTTTAAAACTCTTCAAGTAATTTTATGGAGCTGGGAATTCCAGTGATTTGACAGCTGTAACATCAAAGGCTGCACATGAATGAAGGGCTTGGAAACACTCCCAAAGCTGGTAAAGAAAGAAGACATAAAATCAGACAGCTATGCATCTTGAATACATCTTAACATGCATCACCCAGTTCAGGTATCAGCCAAGAAGTCCCTCATTTGAGATAATTATTTATGCAGGGTGTCCTCAAGGTAGCTTCTCTAGTGCCTAATCATGTATGTATTTGCACAACTTTTCCTTTAACAAGAACACTGATAAGATTTCCTTATTTCACTTGGCCATTTTCCAAGCCTTGTAGGAACATATTTATTTTTAGAAGTATGGTTCTAAATTAATTTGGTTGGAATTAACCAAAGGGCTCAAAGGCATTAATGGAAAACAGAGAGATAAACATGCATGTGTGCATACATTCAACACACACACACATTTGAGCCCACACAGGCATTTTTGTTATCTTATAAAAACCAAATTGAAAATACAATTTAAAATACACCCTTCAGCAGTAATCTGCATGTTGTACAACAACAAATACATTAAGAACAGCTGATACTTAATCTGGTTTGGAAAATTTCCCTATTGCTCATAAAAAACAAAATTGAACTACAGAATTAAGCTTATATAGGAAAAAAGATTATTTTTATAGTCCCAGCATGATACTTTAACTATATGTAAGTCTCAGCATAATGAAAGATTTCCTATTTGTCAAGTAACAGCATGGTGGTCTGTAATAAATACTAATATAATATTGCATGTCAGAGATCAAAGCCTCAGTCCTAAAAGATACAGAATAACTCATGAAATCATAATTACTGTTTTGATTTAATCCAGGCAGTTTGCTTGAAGCATTTTTGAAAGACATGCAAGCATTTCAAAGAAAACAATTTTCTAAAAGCAAAACAGGAAATAATCTGGCTCTCTGTCCTTCCTCTTTTTATTTTGTGGCACACCTATTTTTGATATTATATAAAAAGCCCATATTCAACCTACTAATTCCCTCATCATAGTTTTCCTTCAGTACTGCTGTCAACTGCATTCAATTGAAGTGGAAATGGATTTCCTTAGCACAGGTCTCCTGCTTTGTGCTTAGCATCATATAAGCTATAACGTGATTAAGATGTGCAGTCATTTAAGATGCAAAACTCAAACTCACAGTTTTGCAGAATCAGGTCATGATTATACAGTCTGTTTAATGTGATTAAATCCTGCTGATTACATGCAAAAATGGGTGCATGTGCTCTTTAACTTGCCTGACTGTGCCCGCTTAAGAGCTTCCCTGCTTGTAGCAGCACTAAGGAAGATGCTGGGAATGAGCAGCTGGGCAAGTGAGGAGACACAGTCAATTTATGTCAGGTTAGCATGAGTGTGAGCCATCACTGCAGCCTCTTATTTGCAAGTTTTCAGCATAGATGTAGTTTTGCTTATATCTATGAAGCATCTCATAGAGTTGGGGTACTTTAAAAAAGTGAATTTTCCTTGTAAATGTTGGCATTTTTAGATAAACAACTTAAAAATATTTACTATGAAGGACGTACATTATTAGTAATTTATTAGTTTGACCATAGGATTTTAATGTGAAAACTGTCAAATCAATGCTAATGCCTACACACCCCAAAACTGACCTTATGACAGTTTGTGATCTGCATAACCAGCTGCATTTTACCTTGTTGTTGAAGAGAAAGCTCTACCACCAATACTCGTGAAGTCAGTAAAGATCTTAAACCTACTGCCTCCTTAATAATCTAGAAACATACATAGCACATAAAAACTGGAAGCAAAAATAAATTTGGGGTTGTGTCATTCACAACAGTAAGTATAGTCCTACATGTTAAAACTGAGACCATTGGAAAAAGATGTAAGGGACCAGGTATCTGTGCCTAAAACCATGGGAGTTCCCATCAGTAATCACACTAGCAGGCATATGCACCTGAGCCAACAAAATGCTATCTTAAAAACAGCTCAACTCTTAAAATTAAATGTCATTCCTAATTGGAAAACAAATCACAAAATGCCACTCAAACTATTTCATTCTGTATGTTTAAAAAGATTTTTTTTGCATCCCTCTTGCAATCTTTTAATCAGCAGCTGTGTACTTTACATACATGATGAGTGTGTTAACGTCACAGAAAAAAAAAGGAAAATGTTCCATAAAAATAAATGTAATTTTGCTTTCTCTAGCTTGAATGCAAGACTCCAATTCATTCTAGATTCATTCCAATTCATTGTAATTAATTCCACAATTGAACTTTCTCTAGATATAACATAAAAGTTTAAGAAACAATTTACAAAGGCTTTGCCAAGTTCTGTGTAACTAGCTTAGTCCCAGCTATGTGGGCCTGGATGAATAAATGCAATTCTACTCACATCTCTCACCTAAGGTAAGGAAAGTATTTTTCCTTATCCTCACAGAAATAAATGTCCTTGTGGAACAGAGCTCTGTCTCTTTATAGTTATTTTTGGATCAAGACTGCTAAAGAGGTCTTCCGTGTCCTGGAAATCTCCAAATTTTGGAGAAGAAGACTGATCACGTATTTTTAAATATTAATTTGCTTGTGGAGCACTGTTTAGAATAGAGCTACCCTCTCTGTAGCAGGTGGCAGATGTCTAAATGTGCTTTGGTCACAATCCTATAGACATTTTAACATATTTGTGTTAAAGTTTAAATATAAGTTCTGTGCATTGAGTGATTAAAAAAGTTATTCCAGTGGTAAAGTTAACACATGCAAAAGTTTTTGAGGATTTAAAGCATTATGAGTAACCAAGATGGAGGGGCTTGAATTCAGTGGTACCCATATCACAAACTAGAAATGCATTTTTTTCTACTTACTCAGTTTTCTAAGACTTTAGGATCCACACCAGTAAGCATTTCTGTTCCAAGAGGAAGGACAAAAACTTGCTTGCCTACAGCAGAATCTTTCATCATCACATGGCTCAAGCACATGTCTCCACAGATGGCAGCTTTAGGTCAAGCAACAAAACCAACCCCAGAACCTGCTATACTGATGAACTCTATTTGATTTTTCCATTTAAAGCTGTTTCACATTTACTGAAAAGGTATACTTTTTAAAGTTACATAGCAAACATATCCTTTCCCCATTAGTGAAAATATTCTATCCAGAAATGCTTTTGGTAGCTACCATCAGTCTTATCCCAGAGCACATTTCCTCTCAGAGATAGAAGCTCTTTGGTTTGAGGGAAGAGCAGAAGACTGATGAATCCTGGCAGCTTGCTCACTCCCCTGGGACAGTGCTTTCCCCAGGTGGCAAGCAAAAGACATATTCATGCTGAGCTGTGAGAAAGAGAGGCATTTCTGAAAGGAATATGGAGTTGTTGCCACACCAGGGGCCTAGGAACTGAAAGGAAGCATATTTCCCCTATGAAAATGGAGGAATAGAGTTAAGAAAGTATTACGTCCAGATATTGCAGGGTGAAGAACAAAAGAAAAAATGAAAATGGCACTGAGTGAGCAGAGAAGTTACAGATGGATAGACTTTGCAAGGAACACTAGACTTTGCAAGGAAGATGTTTA
The DNA here is from genome assembly GCA_013400635.1 of Hypocryptadius cinnamomeus. Classification (NCBI taxonomy): domain Eukaryota; kingdom Metazoa; phylum Chordata; class Aves; order Passeriformes; family Zosteropidae; genus Hypocryptadius; species Hypocryptadius cinnamomeus. Next base: position 21,958 of record VYZP01069358.1, on the reverse strand, counting down.
TCTTCCACAGCTGGATGTAAATGGGATGGTAATTCTATTTTTTTTCTTTAAATCTTAATTTTTTTAACAAGTATTTTATTCTAACTTAGTTTTGTTTCTTTCTACTGATATACTTTCTAACTGTGTGTTCATTGGACTGCTCCAGAAAGAAGCAAGAAAAGATCTAGTGCAGCTGATTTCTGTTTTGTAACTGGAAAACGTTTGTTCCAGCCTTGTTCTTTGTCACTTCTGTCAGATAATTTGCAACTTAAATTAGAGCTGCTGATTGGTTTTTAACTCTGGCAACACTTGAAGGCATTACATAAGTTTTTAATTGCATCATGTATTGAGGAAGAACTTGATGTACCTAATTGTTTCTAACTGGCAAGTTTTTAATAGGTGGATAAAAATTCAAAATAACAATGTTCACATCAGTCATGTATTAGGCTTGGACAGAATACATCTTTTCTCTTCTCTCTTCTCACCTGCAAAGCACTGGTGAGTTTGGAGTAAATCAGGATTTTTCTGGCAGTTATCTGTGTAAATCCAAAATCTTCATCACTATGATGACTAAGCAGACCTAAATTTCAACTCAAAACTACATTGCAGACTCCTGTGCATAGTTGTTACAGAGATTTTAGCTTAGTTTTTTACTTTGTAATCTCAACTTTCACTCCAAAGTAGTCTGGGTCAAGTGATGTTTACATTCATTGTTTTCCAATAAAATCCCTGTGATTATAATTTTGCTTTGAGACTGTATTTTGACTGCAGCATCTGTACTGCTTGTAATATGGGATATAAGTAAGCCTGAAGTACTGTATTTTCAGCCTGAAGAAAAAGTGATATCCTTTGTTAAACCCACTGACATCAAGGAGAAAGGGAAAGACTAAACATGCATTTTAAACTTACAAAGTCTTTTCAAGTTGGCATTTCCAGAGGAACTATTTTAAGAAAGAACAGGAATTATCAGGAAATTATGGGATTTATCATGGAAAATTTCACCGTCCTACTTTAGGATATGCCTTTGCTGCAAGGATTAATACTCAGATGTGTGAGTCACTCTGCAAAATCCTATCTAAGATTACGCCCTTACTGATCCTTTGTGACCTTAGATGTATTGCTGATGGCCTCATGTCAGCAGTGGTGGCACACAGGGTTCCAATTCTTTCACAATAAACTGTGGAGAAATGGGTCTGTCTTTCTGGGAACTGGATAAGGACTAGCGGCATTTAGTCCTCCTGGTAAAGTGAAGGAAGACCACACACAAGCAGAGATTTTTTTTTTTTTTTCAAACTGTAACATTAGGAAAAAAACCCAAAACCAGAAAACCAAACTTGTGAAAAACTTAAGGAGAAAAACAGCATGTCAAAATTAAAGCCAACAAACCATGCAAACAGTTAGAGGATCAAATATATACTCAGGGACATATCTTGTATATAAAATCCACCCAAACGAGATTCTTCATAATGGCCTCTCTGACTATGCATCCAAAAATGAGGAAGAGGAATGCCTGAGGAACAGGTTTTTCTAGTGAAGGAGGAACTTGGTAGTTCTTCTAATACATGAAAACCAATTTGGCATTGACATAGGACCAGTTTTTAATGCTCCTTCAGGGGAGCAGACACAAGTTTCTGTTGTAAAATCCACAGGGGAGAGTACTGTGACCGTCCCAGATAACCAGAGGAAATGTTGTTACTCAAATAAGCAAAGACTGTTGTACTCCTCTGTGCTGCCTCTTCCTAATGCACCACAAGCAGTATATTTGTTTCAGGTGTTTGAACAAGCGGTGTCTGCTTCCAGTGGTTAAATTAAATCTCTACATTCTGTAGTTGCATCAATGTTTCTTAAGAACAAACTGCTGTAAGTGGGCAGCAAAACAAACGAGCAGAAGAATGCAGCCAATTCCCAAAGTGGCTCCAAAGGTCTAAAGCTTCATCTGTGAGAGCACATACAGTACTAATAAAGTCCTTCACACACAGACAAGATGCAAACATCAGGGATGCACAATGCAAAGAAAGTACAATAAGCTCTCCAGTATTCTCACAGTTTTTGCCAAGTCCTAAAAGTTTAGTATAACTTAAAATATTTAGCTTCTTTCTTATAGTTTTTGCAGCCAAGTCTTTTATTGCCAGAGGAAATATACTTTTAAAAGATGTTATAGTGTTTATGATTGCAAAGCAAAGCCTAATGAAAATATGACCTGAAAATTTCTTACAGGTTCAGGAGACACAGAAAATGTAAACAACTTTCAGTTCCAATGTCATGATTCTTAGGGCCTGGCTAATGGCTCTGAACACCTGAGGGTGCTGACACTGCAGATAGAATATTTATTTTACTCATAGCCATTAGATTCTTCTCTTTTTCTCCCTCACATCCATCCCCTATAAGCAGATTAACTGTCCTAGAAATTTTATTGATTATGGATTAGGCCTTTACGACTCAGTAGAAAAAATTGCTTAAAGAAAAAAAAAAAGTTTTAGAATAATTTTTAATACCCCCTGCTCAGATTTTTTTTTTTTTGTTTTGTTTTTAATACATTTCCTAAGCAAGAACCTTTTGTACCATGTGTTAACTTCAGTACAGTTATTCAGGCTTTTTAGACTTCTCAGGATGATATCTTTATCTGGATTTATGTAAAGAGAACCCAATAGACACCACTTTTGCAGAATACAAATATGGTAAATGATGCTAATATTTTTAATGCATAATAAATAACTTTGCTTCCTATTTGTCTTTTTTTTTTTTTCACTAGCTGTTAGTCTTATTAAGTGGATATTTCCTCCCAAAATGTTTTAGATATAACTTATTTTGTGTTCTCTGTCCCATTGAACATCCGGATTTTGTTCTTAAGTCACTGGCAAAATTCTGCATTGTTGTAACAATCCCAACGCCAGTATCACTGTAATCGCTACTGTAGCAATTTGTAACCTGAAAATTCAGGCCCAAACTCCTGCTTGGGACCTACACCTAAGGTCTGGAAGGATAATTATGATATAATGATACAAAGAAATTCTTCTTACAGAAGAGTAAACTGGGTCCACTGCAACATCATCACTGAACAAAACTAAAATCTATGTACACAAATTGTTTGCAGTACATTCTAAAATTGTGCATATGTATGCTTGAGAGATTACCAAAAGTATCCTTTTGAAGGATCTTTTTGATACATTTTAGACCATCACACAGGCTGATCTACCTGCCAGATACACTCATGGGCTCAGATCTCTGAAGAGAAACCATACAAACCCTTTTGCAATGGGTAGCTGTTGATACCAGGTCAAGCTTGGGTAACAGCAAATAGTCTGAAGAGCAATAGAAATATCTTTAAATCACAGGTATGCTTTCAGGACTCTTGACCCACCTAAAAGGAGTGGGATCACTTACCATAACATAGAATAAAAATTCCATGTAACAGTTTAATCTACAAATTATCATATCATTCAGATAAAGAATTGCACTGGTTGTTTCCAAAGGAATTTTAAGAATTAAGGTGACTTTTCTAAACAGTTTGTTGCATTCTACCTTGCTTGCCTTTGTATCAGCAGTGTACAAATAGCATAGGAAGCCTTCTGTTTGTGTGCAAAAAAATCCCCAGCAGAAGCTATGCAGCTGATGGCTAACATCTATGTTATAGTTCTGATGTGACTCTAGTTCTGATAGACTTCTGGTAGACTTCTGAAAGAGACACCATAATTTTGAAAGTTCTCTTTGTATTAAAAATATAGCTTATCTTTATTCTAATACTTAGACAACTAGGATTAAGATGCTAAGGCAAACAGTGTCTGTCTAGTCTGTCTAGCTGCAGAAAGCAGTTTGAATACAAAATGTTCACTATAGCAAAGATGTAAGCTTGCAAAAGCTTTAAAAGAAATTTCAGCCTCCCATAAACTATTCTGAGAACATGAACATTGGGGAGATATTGTATCCTTATTGCAAATGATGAAACAGGAATTAAAGCTGTTGCTTCTTCAGTAATAATTTATTTAATGCCCAACATCCACATTATATTGCTTTGAGTGGCCCTTTCACATACACCCTTGCATCTTCTGTCTGTGCTGCATCTCAGGTGAATGATGAAAAAGCTTAAAGAATGAGACATTTAATTGGAAATTATACAGTTGTGATCCTGACCAGAAACAGAACTTCTGATCAGGCCACTCAGACCAAAGAGCTTAGAATTGGCAACATTCTGAAATAACAGAATATTCAAATTTCACACTTAAAAGATACTTTGAGTTCCCCTTTCAATCATGTTGCTATGTAGACTTTCATGATCATGCGACCTTATTTGAAATGGAATGGAATGCAATCACAGAGAAATGCACTTAAACAGTTAAGACTTAACACTTGAAATATTTAATGACTGCAAATTCTTCAGATCTTCTCCAGCTCACCTTCTCCCCCAACACAAAGAGTGAATCCCCAACTGAACAACCCTATGCAAACTCTAACCATACTGCCAGCCTGAGCTACGAGCAACTTAAACAAGAGAACAGAAGCCAAACTTTGGTTTCCATCAGTTGTTATGGACAATCAGAACTAATTACAGCATTCAGAAATAATTCTGTAAAAGATCTTTCTAGATTTTAAAGAAAGGTACAGAAGTTCAGGCTCACTGATGTTAGAAACAGTCTTGTAGCCACTTCCATAAAACTGCTTTGCAAAGCAAAATTGGTCTGCTGTTCTTTCAGTCTGTCCCTCCCCCAACCCTGCCTGTAGTTTCCCCTTTCCTTAGTCTTCACTTGTTTTCTTGTGCAGGTCATGAGAACATATTCTTTTGCTCTCCAAATGCAGGCTACTGCTCTTCCAGAGGTTATCATGCTGGCAATTAGGTCACCAATTTCATTTTTCATAAGCTGGTGAGCTAACAGTTATTTAGGTTGTGGAACTGCCCTCCTTTCAAGGCTGGAAAATAATTTGCACTCCTTTGTGCTTTGCTGCAAGTTGGCACAGTTGCTCTTTTATTGCTAAATCCTGCTTATGCCCCTGCTTCCGTGCGTGTTGTGTCCTCCCCCACATGACTATATTTTTTGTCTCTTTACTTAGTGCACTTTCTATGCTTTACTTTTCAAAATCTTTATAAACTTCTGGATGCAGAGCCTGAAGGTGAGATCTCTGTATTTCAGATTTTAATGCTGCATTCATCCATCATTTCAGTAGACAGCCCCGTGGCTCTCAATGTCCCCCGTGGGATTTCAAAATGTGGATCTAGAGCACCAGACCAGTCCTTTAGCTTGTAGTGAAAACTGTAATGAGTGCAAAGAACACTAAGATGTTTGGCAACAGGTCAGAGTTGTTTTATAACTATGAAGGTATCCACAGCCATCAGCTTTCAGGTACACCTTCTAGATGAGCTAAGCATTTGTCTAGGCCTAAGAGAAAAAAATTCTATGAGTATTTCAAGGACTGGGTGCAAACATTTTCTGCCAGGTTTGCCTTTGACTGCAGATATAAATACTTGCCCTAACACAGCACTTCACACTGTGCCTGTGGGCTTGTGGAAATGACATGAAAAATAAGGCGTGTGCTGCTCTGCCTGGATGAGCGTGGTGCTAACGTGGCTGCCCTGCTGCTGTTAAAATGCTGGCTTGTTCCAGTGCCTGTCCCGAGCTGTGTGTAATGAATGCAAAAGGATGACATGGATAAAACTCTCTTATGGATGACTCATCAAGACTAATGGAATTATTGTCACTGGAAGATGGGCTCAGGGAAACAAGTGTTCTAGTGCTTCTGGCCTACCGTTGATAGTTCTTTCAGTCTCTGCTGAAGCCTCATTTCCAGACCTGTTCACACTAATTTAGAAACACCCTCCTTTCAAGGGGAAAAAAAAATTATATTTTTTCAGTTTGTTATAAGAATAGGAACTGGCAACATAACTGCTGGTTTGTTTTCTCTTCCTCCCAGCAGTTTTTCAAGAATTCCCTGATATCATCTCTTCCCAAGCTGCTGCCCCCTCTCAACTCTCCCTTATAAGGCTGCTTCTTCTTCTGCCTTGAGTCTATGTAGTTCAGTCCTTCCTCACAGCCTCACTCCTTGCTGTTGCAATTACACTGCCTTTCCCTTTTGAAGCTGTGATGATATTGACCAAAAATTAGAACAATGGATTCTAGCATTAGTAAAAATTTGGAACACTATTAAGGCTGTGCTGATTGCTGTAAAGTCAGAGAACAGTTTTCAGCAGAAGTACTGGTAGGTTTATTCCAGCAGTGCAAGAACAGAAGGTGCTTCCCAGACTATTATGCTGTTGGGCTGCAAAATTCCAAGCAGAAGTAGGGGCAAATTCAAGTACAAAGTATTAATTGTGACTTCATCTCGCTGGGAGATTTGTGTAAGATTTGCTCTTCTTTTACATCAGCACACTTGGGATATATACATCTTTGCAGTAAGTTGTCAAAAGGGATTATTTCTTTTGAAAACCTTAACTGCTATACCTAAACACACAAGGTAGAGAGATACAGTGCCTAGAAAGTTTGTTTTTCTAGGGCTATTACCTTGGTTCAATTACTATTATTTATATCTATTCATAAATATAATGAGATTTTTTTTACCTCCTGCTTAACCCTTACATTTTATGAAATAGGTAATTTATCTTATCAGTTCATGATACTGTGCCTTGCCCAGAGGCAATATTTATTGACTCAATGACATGTCAAGCAGTAGGTGCTTTAAGTATTTTGATTCTATTTCCTATCTACCTAAGTATGTGTTGGAGTTTTTTCATAATTACACACTGCTATTTTACTGGTCACTCTGCTATTTTATGGATACCTTCAGGATTTCCTGTAGCACAGATCTGAGCACAGGGCATTGTTTGCTTGACTTGAAGCACAGTGAAAGCCACAAATATGGATCCTAGCTGTGTACATATACGACAGCTAAATAAGCACCTACAAAATTTTAGTGGACCAAAGCAATATGCTGGAATTGGTATTTCACAACTCCTATTTCTCAATGGTTTTGAACAATTTTTACTTTATCAAGGTGGTGAAATACCATGTGCAAGACCTCTGCATGGTGCTGTTATTGCCAAGCTGATGGTTTAAAGTAGAGTTGTGTGTGCTGTAAAATTCCCTAAGGGATCAGCTTGGGGGAAAGAGTACTGCTAAGATGAAACATTCAAAATTACAGACTCAGAAGTAAAAAGCTTATTAGACACTTAGAAAACTTAGCATTTTTATTATTTATAAAAATCAAATAATTATGAGTATCAAGGGTTTGCTCTTTTTGCTTCACATGACTAACAGCTGGGTCTCCGACAGGGGAAAAACAGTTGTATGAGTAAAACTGAAACTCAGTAATACTCACAAATAAAACTAAGAAGTGGTCAACCTTGAAATGTTAAGTATTTAACAATACCTGGGAAAATTACAGAACTTCTGCAAAACCCATCAGCTTTAAGAACTGCTTAATGCCCTTCACATTTCTGCAAGAAAACACATTCTGCTTTTATTGAGGGAGAAAAAACACTGTAATTGAAGAAGGTTGGTTTTCTTCACATCAAAATAGTGTTGCTTTTCCTCCATCTTTCTTGCAAACCATTACTATTTATTTGGTGTGCATATTGTTCCTGGCAATGCAGAAAAAAAACTCCCATCTTGTTCCTGCTCTCCTAATGCACCTAAGGTTAACTGTGTAACCCAGTCTAGTGAAAAAGAAGCACACAAACAAAAGCCTACAGAACAGTGCTTAAAGGAAGACCAAGATGGGAATATTTCTGTGTATTCAAATACTCAGCGGTGGTGGCACATCACCCCAGGGTTCTCTGAGCTGGGACAGACATGGCTCTGTTTCTGAGGAGATGTGTTTCTGTTGTGGGGAACTGGGGCTTCGTTCATGGCCTCTGGGCACCGATTTTGGGGGGCTTTTGGGGGGAATTGGGGCTGTTTTCGGGGCATCACTGCACTGATTTT